>PITA01026847.1:0-21955 GCA_004023965.1 Spilogale gracilis
CTCCCTCTGCTTCTCCCTCTCTATGTGGCGGGTGTGCTGTCGGCTCCCTGGGTCGTGCCCGCTCAGGGCCTGGGTGCACCTCCCCCGCGGTGCGGGTGCTCCGGGCGGCGGCCCCCTCCTGCCTGTCCTCCTGCACCAGCGCCAGGCCAGCTTCCGTGTCTTGCTTTCTCTCTTCGGAAAATTTAAACCGGGGTGTTTTTAAATTTGTAATTTGTAATTGGAATTCTGGCTGGCGTCCCCGTGCGTCCCGTTCGCCTTGTAAAGCTGACGTGGCAATCCCCGCTTCTGAGCCCTGTGCCGCCCGTCTGTGGCCCTGCCCTCCCTCGGGGGCTGAGCTTGCCCCCGGCTTCCCTTCCAACACAGCGCCCTCTTGTTCCTTTGCCCCCTTGGTTTGTCCCCCCAGGGCTCCTGGTGTGGGGGCTGCAGGCTGTAGAGGCGGTCCTGCCTTCAGAGCAGGAGTTCCCTCCTGTCTCCTGGTGACCTTAATGGCCTTGGTGGCTGCTTGTCTGTCCTCCCAGGACCCGGCCTCCTCTACAACCCCGGCCTGGAGCGCTCTACCCGGCACCGCTGGGCTCGGTCGCTCCTCCAGCGTCGGGCCCTTCCCTGAGCCCATCCTGAATCTCAGGTTCAAGAACCTCCCCTTCCGCTGGCCTTCCGGTCCCGCCTTCTCTCCCTGCTCTTGCACTGGGAGCTGGGCCTCTGTGTCTGTGCTTGGGGGGGACTCGTCAGGGGCGCGTCCCCGCCGGGAGGCTTCTGAGGAGCTGTGGGACCTCCGCGGTCCAGGCCTCTGCTTGCTTGTTATTGATTGGAATTTGGGCCAGGACAGCCTCTCCTTCTGGGGCCTCCTGCGTCTGCCCTCCCTGGGCTTGGCGAGCAGTCTGTCCTGGTCCCCGCTCCCTTCCACGGTCTGTGCGGGGCTCTCTGTGGGGCCGTCGGCCACATCTTTGTCCTGAAAGACAAGGAGGGAGAACCTGTAGGTGTTGGAGCAAGACAGCTGAGCTCGGGGCTCATGGGACAGAAGGGGGTGCGGTGGGAACCCCCCCTCGGCCTCAGCCCTGCAGGGGGGGAGGTCAGCAGGGGGCGGCCTCCCGGCTGTGGTGCCTCACCTGCCTCTCGCTGCCCTTCGGGCTCAGCCGAGCCCCTCTGGAGGCCCCATCCTCGTCATCTGTGGCGGGACGTTTCCGTCTGACTTGGAACTGAACCCTATAAGGCTGTGAGTACTGAAGAATTTTGAGAGCGTCTTCATATTTAATGTTGTCGAAGAATATGGTTGCACTGAGCAGCTGATCCCCTAGACAGAGACAGAGCAGGCCCTCGGGGTTAGTCCCCCGTCTCACCAGGGCTCAGAGAGACTCAACTAGTGGGGCAGGTGACATACACCCCCCAGCCCGAAGCCCAGCATCCCCTCCCGTGGAGTCCCATGTGGGCAGGAGGCCACCCACCGGGCAGTCTCAGCAGGGGCTTCCTGAGCACCAGGTACGGCCCGTTTTCCTCCAGGTCCCTCCCATCCTGAGGGAGACTGTGGGGACCCCAGGGAAGGGGCAGCCAAGACACCTTCTCTGAGGCTGCAGAGCTTGGCAGCTGACGAGTCCTTCAGCACTTGTTTCACGAAGATGCCCTGGTCCCCACCACCTGTGACGCTGTAGCCACTGGCTCCGGCTTCCACCTCGGTCGTCAGCATCACCTCTGTCGCCTCCTGCATGGACCGGAGCAGAAGCACATCAGGGCCGTGGTGGGCTTCCACCTCTGTCACTAGGGGCCTCAGAGCTGGGGGCCAACGTGGGCATGGGGACCCCAGAGCCCTGCACATCAGCCAGGGGCCACGGGGCAAGTGTAGGGCCCCAGCCAGGGCTTGGACCATCACGTCCTGGCCTCGGAGGGAGCTAGCTGCAAGCCACCTCCTGCGTGAGTGGCCTCCTATCCGCACGCCCACGTGCCAGCCGTCGGGAGTTCTGCCTAGGCCCAAGGGGCTCAGGGAGCTAAAAGGAGGGCTCCTGCTCCAGGGTAGTGAAAGCCTTGCTCGTCCACACACACCCCAAGCCCCTGGGGCGTGCAAGGCGGCAGGTGCTCAAACACGGGAGGGTCCTAAGTGCCAAGGGTGACACAGCACGCAGCTTGCCCGCGCGACCCAGACACTTCGGGCCCGGCGGAGCTGTGGGACTGCATGAGTGATGGCGGACAGGACAGGCTGCCCCCGGGCAGGCTTCCTCCTCCCCGGGCACCTTAGAGCCCAGCAGGCTTCGGGCTCTGTGTATGAAGCAGACGGCAGCTGCACCCACAGCAGGGGCTGAGGCCTGTGTGCCTCAGTTTCCCTGACTGGGAGTCTGGACTCTTCCTTGGACGTCAGCCTCTGCAGCTCCCGCCCCCCAGTAGGCCTGATGCGGGCGGCAAGCTGGCCTGTCCCGGCCTCCTTGCCCCTCTCTGGGCTCTGACCCAGCTCCGCCTCCCCACAGCGGGGGTCTGTGCGGAGAGCCCCCCCCACACCCTAGGCCCTGCCACACCCACCTGCTGTCGACTCATCCTGGAGAACGTCCGTGCGTCCCCTGAATCCCGCTTCCACCAGGACATGCGTCCCCCAGAGCCCGAGGAAGCCCGCCGCCTGGGTGTGTCCTCCTACAGCCAGAGGCCAGCAGTCAGGGGCCTGCCCACGCCCCGGGCACGGGAGGGACTCGGGAGAACGGGAGGCCCCAGAGCAGTGCCCTGTGCCGAGGGAGCTGGTCTCATGGCTTGGGAGGTGGGGTGGACAAGGGTGACGCCTGGTCCAGGCCCCGCCCCCAGGTAGACACCCCAGGACTGGGGTTTTGTGTGGAGGGTAATGGGAAACACAGCAAGAACAAGTCTTTTAGGAAATAGCCCTGCTCCCGCGCCCTCCCCCAGGCCCTCTCTGGAAGCAGCCCATGTATGCACACACGCAGGGCACGGTCTCGGCCACATCCCGGCTGGCTGAAGGGCGGCATTCTGGGGGAGAGGGAGTCAGAGTGGGGGGCAGAATGGGTACCACTGTGGCCCGGTAGGCAGCAGGGCAGTGCCCCGTGGCTGTACCAATGGGAGGGAGTTGCCCACGCAGGCTGATGAAGGAGATGTGGCCACCCGTGGCCCCACACGGCACGTCCCCTGGGGCCCTGGGTGTGTCCCGTAGGCTTACCAGGAGCCCGAAGCTGGTGCCCTCAGCCGCGTACTCATACACGGGGGAGGACCCCTGTGGCCGCGGTCGAACGATCTCGTCCACAGGCCCTTCCGTCACCTGGCAGGAGAGAGAAAGCAGGTGGCCCTCAGCCACGGGGCTCTACCCAGGGGCTGTGCGGAGGGGGAAGGCATCCTCCAGGGGCCTCACTTACAGAGCGGTCTTCTTCCGTTTCTGCCTCCGGCTCCTCAGGCTGCAGCTGCCGGCCAGACACTGCGAAGAGAGAAGCCGGGTCAGGTTGGACCTGGCCGGTGGGGCACCCGTCACCCTGTCCTG
The DNA here is from genome assembly GCA_004023965.1 of Spilogale gracilis. Lineage (NCBI taxonomy): Eukaryota > Metazoa > Chordata > Mammalia > Carnivora > Mephitidae > Spilogale > Spilogale gracilis. Next base: position 3,461 of record PITA01026847.1, read on the forward strand.
GACACTGGGTCTGAGAGCGCACGCACGGCTGGGGAGGTGGTGACATCAGGTTGGGCGGCCGTGAGCCCGCAGGAGGGGAGCTCAGGCAAGGCAGCCTTCCCAGATTTAGTCCCAGAAAGGCACGAAGCAAACGCACAGAGAAACAACACAGCCCCGGGGGCCGGAGTCCCGAGCTGCTGCGACATCTGACCCACACTGTCCACATCCAGCCAGAAATCACAAGACGTGTGGAGAAATCAGCGCGTCCGATCCGTACCAGGGAACGAAGCAACATGTAGCAACGCTCGGGATGTCCAGAGGTGGGATGAGCCCTGACTTCAAAGCAACGACTCGCGAGGGAGAACACCATGGCTCGGCGAAGGGAGGTTGTCATAAAGAAACAGAAGTTGTGGGTGCCCGGGCGGCTCAGCGGGTTAAGGCCTCTGCCTTCGGCTCGGGTCATGATCTCAGGGTCCTGGATCAAGGCCCACATCGGGCTCTCTGCTCAGCGGGGAGCCTGCTTCCTCCTCTCTCTGCCTGCCTCTCTGCCTGCTTGTGATCTCTCTCTCTCTGTCAAATAAATAAATAAAATCTTTAAAAGAAAAAAAAAACCCAGAAGTTGTAAAAAGGCTACATGGAGATTCTGGGGTTGAAAATGTACTACAGGGACTTCAGTGGCAGAACCAGCACGGCAGGAGGAAGCACCAAAAAATTTGTAAATTAATAGAAATTGACCCATTGGGAGACCAGCGGACAAAAGATTCATGGAAGTGGCAGTGCCCGCAGGTGCGCCAGGGCGCGTTCAGCCCAGCTGCAGGGGAGCGGCTGAGTCCTGGAGAGAGAGGGGGACAGGTGCGGGGCGGGGAGGCCGAGCAGAGAGAGGGCGAAGGCGGCCGGGAGCCATTGAGATCCGCCAGGCACAGCCCCGGCTGTGGGACGAACACACAGCGGTCCAGACCTGACATGTCACAGTCGGAACGGTGAAGAGAAGAGAAAATTGTGGAACGCGCGCCACACAGTGAGGGCAGGGCGGCACGATCACCCCCCGAGGCCCCGGGGGCCATGGGCAGCGGAAGGACACATGCGCCGAAGGAAGAAGGTTAGGGAGCTCGACTTCCAGGTGTAGCGAGCCATCCGGCGCAGGTCAGGGCAAGCGAGCACACCTGCGAATGAGCAGAGGCTGGAGGCCGCACCGGGGCCACCAGTGGGGCTGCAGGGCAGGCACGGCCGCCGCCGCTCAAGGCCGCAGGGAGGACACGGAGGGCGCGGAAACACGTGCGCAAACAGCGGACGCCTTGAGTACACCTTTTCCCTCCGTCCATGTCCTCATTTCTCTAAAAGACACGAGGTCGGAGGAAGCACTTCAGTCAGTTTTCTGTAGACGGCCAGACGGTAGGCAGTGTAGGCTTGCAGGCCACGGAAGCTGTGGCCCAGGACTGGCAGTGGCCACGCAAATGAGCCACGTGACCGTCGCAACAGCCTCAACTCCCAGACAAGCAGTGGGTGGGGCTTGGCACACAGATCAGTCCCTCCTCTCCCGGGGCCGGTCTTCCCCGCGCCCTGTCGTCGGGATCCCCACCTACTCCCCACCTACGGAGACGCCTTCCGTAGGCGATCGCGGCAAGAGGGAGGGGAAGAACGCAGATATGCTGGATCAAAGTTTCTGTATTTTACCAGAGGGAAAGCGCCACGAGGGGTTATGAGCAGGCGCGGCGCGGACCTACACAGGCCCAGGAGGGTGTCGGGGGTCCGCATGGGCCGGCGATGGTCACACAACTTCATGAAGTTACTCAAAAGGGTGGAATTGTACGTTCACAATGCGTGCGTCTTGTGGTATGTAAACTATCCCTCCATCGAGCTGTGAAAGAAAAAATGGAATTAATTGCACAAAATGAAAGTAACGAAATGTAAGATTTACCACGTGTAGAAGTAAAGCACGTGATGGATATGGCTTGTGGGACGGAGTGCCAGGAGCGGAAGTCGCCGTAAAGTCATAAAGTTCTTGTCCTGTACGTGAGGCGGTGCACCGCGACGGGAACAAGTACACAGTCTTAGCCGTGAAGGAGCCATCGAAGAAGATGCAGAGCTGACAAGCCAACAGTCGGAATGAGATGGCATCCCCAAAATACATTATCTATGAGTATATGCAATACGAATATGTAGGTGTGTGAATGTATTTAATTAATCCTAAAACATTGTAAGGAAAGAGGGAGAGAGGAACAAGGATAAAACAAGAAAGCCATTACAAGATGGTGGGATTTCAACCAACCATGTTGACGATCACATCAACTATCAAGGGACTTAAATTCCAATTATAAGTGAGAGATTGTCAGAGGAGATCTAGAGGCAAGACCTATACATGACTTCTTCACAAGAAATACACTATGTGGGGCGCCTGGGTGGCTGGGGCGCCTGGGTGGCTCAGTTGGTTGGGCAACTGCCTTCGGCTCAGGTCATGATCCTGGAGACCCGGGATCGAGTCCCACATCGGGCTCCCTGCTCGGTGGGAAGCCTGCTTCTCCCTCTCACTCCCCCTGCTTGTGTTCCCTCTCTGGCTGTGTTTCTCTCTGTAAAATAAATAAAAACTTTAAAAAAAAAAAAAAAAGAAATACACTATGAATGTAAAGATATAGACAGGCTAAGTGAAAGCAAAGAAAAGCATACACCATGCACTAAGCATCTTAACATTTTATAATGATAAAAGGCATGGGGGAGCTTAGGTGGCTCAGCTGATTAAGTGTCTGACTCTTGGTTTCAGCTCAGGTCGTGATCTCAGGGTCCTGAGATTGAGCCCCACGTCAGGCTCTGCACTGGGTACAAAGTCTGTTTGAGACTCTGTCCCTCTGCCTGTGCCCCTCCCCCCCGTGCACTTGCTCTCTCTCAAATAAAAAAAATAACTCTTTTTAACAAGGGAATAATCCATCAAAAAACACAATAAACTTATGTCTGTATCCACCTAATAACAGAGGTTACAAACACAGAAGACAAAAGTGACCAACACACTTAGAACCACAATTATGACAGGAGACCTGGGTACAACACAGGACAGGTAAGAACAGGTGAGCCACTGCGAATCAGTGAGGCCGAAGGGGCCCCAGGGCCAGCCCACCTGCTGACAGCGGCACACACACTCTCCTATGTGCACGGGGCATTCACCAGAATAGACTACATGTCTCAGTAAGTTTCCAAAAAGGGGGGGGGTGCCTGGGGGCACAGTCAGTTGAGCTTCCAACTCTTGGTTTCAACTCAGGTCATGATTTCAGCTCTGGGCTCAGCAGCCCGTCTGCCTAAGATTCTCTCCGCTGGCCCTCTCATGCACTCTCTCTCTTTCTCTCAGAAATAAATAGATCTTTTTATTTATTTTTTTATTTTTTTAAAGATTTTATTTATTTATTTGACAGAAACACAGCCAGAGAGGGAACACAAGCAGGCGGAGTGAGAGAGGGAGAAGCAGGCTTCCCGCCGAGCAGGGAGCCCGATGTGGGGCTCGATCCTGGGTCTCCGGGATCATGACCTGAGCCGAAGGCAGTCGCTCAACCCACTGAGCCCCCCAGGTGCCCCGAGTAGATCTTTTTAAAGAATAAAACAAAATAAAACGTTTCAGTAAGTTTGAGACAATCTAAATGATGCTAGGCATTTTCTCTGATGCCCAGCAGAATCAAGACAGCATGATATATGTGTAAAAGACCAATGAGACGGAATGGAAAGCCCAGGGCAGCCCCACACCTCGTGCAGTCGGTTGATTCTGACAAAGCAGCCAAGTTATTTCAATAGAAAATCCATTGTCTTTTCAACAGAGGTGCTGGGACAACCGGATATGTGTTTGGAAAACAACAAAACAAAATCCTGGACTCTTACCTCACGTCGCACATAGAATGAACTCAAAATGAATCAGAGAGCTAAGTGTGAGACCTAAAATTATGAATCTTCCAGAAGGAAGCACAGGGGGCATCCTGTACCACCTGGAGAGGCAACGTTTCCTTAGACAGGACACCAAGGGTGTGACTCATAAAAGAAAAATGTGATAAATCCCATGTCATCATAATTAAATACTTCCAGTCTTGAAAGCATTCTTAAGAAAATGAAAAAGCAACGACACATCTAACGAAGGACTTGCATTCCAGATAAACTCTGACAAATCAATAAAGACCCCCGAAAAGCCCACCTCAATTAGACATGGGCAAAAGATTTGAACAGGCACTTGACAGGAGAAGATACACTAGTGCCCACTAGAGAAGATGGACAGCTTCCTCAGCCACCAGGAAAATGCAAACAAAAACCAACAGACCAGATCAAAGATCCCAGAACCCAACTCACAGAGGCAAAGCGGTGGGGAATGCATGGTCTTTTCAGTTACGCGTGTGGGTCCATTGGCTATCCAGGTGAAAAATATTAATCTCAACTCTCTGCCAGCCATAGAAAGTACTAATTCTATGTGGACTGTAGGACCAAAGGAGAAGGTTTAACCATAAAGCTTTCAGAAGATAAACAGAAACGACTTTGGCGGTGGGGAAACAATTCCTGACCAGTGTAGCAAAGGTGCCAGGCCTACGGGATATGGTGGAGAACCGGTGTGTGCCAACTTGAAGAGCTTCCATTCAACAAAAGATGGCGCCGAGGGCGTCAGCAGTCAGGCCACGGGCTGGGCAGGGGGCTGCAGCACACTTGACGAAACCAAAGCCTCCTTCCCGGAGTGTATAAAGATTTCTTGTAAACCAAAAGGAAAAAAAAAAAACTGAAAGTAAAATGGGCAAGAAGGGCGCCTGGGTCGTGTAGTCGGTTGAGCGTCTGACTTCTTTTCAGCTCAGGTCATGATCTCAGGGTCATGGGATCGAGCCCCAGATTGGGCTCCGTGCTCAGTACAGAGTCTGCTTGAGAGTCTCTCTCTCCTCTCTGCCCTTTCCCCCCTCGTCGCATATTCTCTCTCTCTCTCTGACATAAATCTTTAAGAATAAAAGAAAAGAAAAATGGACAAGGAAACCCTGGAAAGCAATCCACAAAAGAAGACATGTAACGGTCAGTTAGAGTCTGAGCTCCGCATGCTGGGTCACCGGGACATGGCCAGTGAGGACGACACACCCCCACCCCAGAGCAGCGGCGGGAACGAGCAAGGCTGCCCGCGCGGCGTGGCGTCTGGAGTGGGGACGGGCAGCTGGAGCACCCGTCCTGAGGCAGGTGTGTGGTGAGCGGGCATGACCGCGGGGTCCTGGTTCGAGGCCCAAGTCAAGCTCCCTGCTCAGTGGAGAACCTCTTTCTCCCTCTGCCCCTCCTCCTGCTTGTGCTCACGCGCTCTCTCGCTCTCTGTCAAATTTGTATGCTTTGTGCTCTTTTGGCAAGAAAGAATTTTTAAAAATTCCCCATGAAACTGAAATGAGGAAATGACGATTTCATGCCAATAAGCCTGAGCATTCAGACAACTGGGCAGATCTGTCGAGAAGCACGGGGCCGACGCGTCACAAGCAGAAGCGGGCTGTTTGCACAGTTTGGTCCCCAGCTCACAAATCCTCATTCACCCCTCTCCACACGCGCGACTCCAGCCTGACCGCCCAGAACTGGGCCCGTGTTCCGTGGAGACATAGCACTGACGGACCCCTCCTCTGGCACGCGGGCCCAGGCTTGGGGACACCCGCTCTGCAGATGCCCACACTACGGTGACACTACGGTGACACTACTGTGGCAAGGGGCCAAAACCTCTGCCCACCACAGCCAGCAGGGTGCCGAGTGGGCGGAGCCCGTCCCTGCCCCACGGGGTGGACACCAACCTGGGGGACCGGGAAGGTCCCTGTCCCTGTGGAGCAGATGGGGAGGCCCCGTCCCCACACGAGGGTGGCCAAGCTCCTGTGTGACCCCGAGCAAGCCTGTCCCTTCTCTGGGCCTTCATTTCCCCAGGGATGTCTGAGGGCCACCGTGCCTACCTGGGAGCACCAGGGGGACGGCCAAGGTAGGGAACGGACAGTGGGGAGCAAGTCCCTCCCTCTGATTCTGGGCCTTGTCTCTCCTCCCGGGAGCCGGCTCCCCTGCATTGCACCTAAAGGCACTGACAGCTGACCCCACTCTGCTGCCTCAGTTTTCCTCCAACGCTGCCCAGGCCCGTACCCCCAGCCCAAGGTGGCTATGCTGTGTATAAGCAGGGAGAAATGAGAGAGCCGGGCCTGGAGGGGGGGAAGCCACTTGCCCGAGGGGGCTCACCCCTGGGGGGCGGGGTGCAGGGGGGGGCTGAGTCTGAAAGAGGGGGGGCACACGGCCAGCGGGGGCGGCGCAGAGGGGCCTGGCCCGGCAGGAGGGGCTCGGGGAGGGCTCCCAAGCTCCCCGGCCCGCCCAGAAACCCGGCCGCCTGTCCTCGCCCCGCCCCGGGCCTCCACCGCAGGCCGCAGTTTCCGTGAGTCAGAGGACAGCTGAACTAGAGCGGGGCGCCCTCTCCCGGCAGGACAGCAGGCAGCAGGTGTGTCCCGGGAGAGGCTGCGGGGCGGAATCCCACCCCAGGGAAGGGGACCCCGGTCAGGGCCTCCAGCTGGGCCCCCATGCTGGGGGGCTAGGGGTGCACACCGCGGTGGAAGCCTCCTGTGGCGGGGCAGGCATCCCGGCCCCGAGAAGCTGCATTCCCAGATCTACTCCAGGGGCGTCTAGGGCGTCTGGGGCAGCGAAGGTGGGGACAGCTGACTGAGTGGAGGCGGGGGCCACACCCTGGGCTGGGAACCTGCCCCAGCCACTGCAGGGTGAAGAGCAGCCTCCAGGAGGTGGTGGGACCTGCTCCCCGCTGTGTTCCCTAGGCCACAGCACCAGGAGGGTGCCAGCCTGTGGCTTTACGCTCTAGGTCCCTCTGCCCCCTCAGGCAGGACGGCCGGCTGGCCAGGGCCTGGCCAGGGAACCGGGACGCACAAACAGGAAGGAGGAAATCCTGCCTGCCAGCCTCGGGCCCACTCCCCGGGGAGGGACAAGGAGGCACCCCAGGATCCCCCGGAGCATCATCCTGTTCTCGTGGCCCAAGGCCCCCCCCCCCCCGTGAGTGCAGGGACAGCAAGCCGCCAGCCTGACCCGGCCCCCTGCCCGCTGTGGGCCCATAGATGGCTCTGTAGCGAGTCCAGGGCGGTCACGTCCAATGATGGCTGATAACAATAAGGGCACCAAAGCCCCGCTCCCCAGAGGGGGACGGGGAGGTGACAGGCAGGCTGAGCATGGCCCAGTGGGACGGCTGGCCCCTCGGCCAGGCCTCACGCACCCTGGGAGGGGCGCCCAAGCCCTTCAGGCCAGGGCGCTACGCTCCAAGCAGCTCCCCTCCGGAGAGCAGGGTCTCAGAGAAGGCGCACCTAGAGAGAGGGCAGAGCCAAGGCGAGGCGGTGTGCGGACTGGGGGACCAGGCGGAGGAGGGTGCAGAAAGGGGGGCACTGGATGCCTTCCCTGTACTCACCTCACCCACGGGGTTCCTGACCGGGCTGGGGACCCCCTGCCAGCCCTTGGCCAAAGTAGGGCCACCCATGGGTGGAGCCATTTGGGCTTAAACAAAACCCCAGTTTGCATGGACCCTGGCTGCCCCCCGGGGCCCAGCTACGGTGGGCGCAATTGCATGTTACCAGCGCAATGGTGGGCCTGGGGGACTGTGAGATGCCAGGGAGCAGAGCTGCGAATGGGGGCCCGGACTGAGGCCCGAGAGGTCCAGCGTGGGCGTGTGCGCTTTCGTGAGCCTGGCCGGGGCCCCTCCCTGGAGCTCCAGCGCACAGTCCCAGATGGGCCCCCCTCCTCCCGGCTGCCCCGGGCCTGAGGCCGGCTCCCCTGCCTTGGGCTTGGAGCCCAGTGCCCACACAGGCACACGGCACACTCAGACCTGCCCTCACCCTGGAACTTCAGGAGGAAAGAGCTGGGCTCGGCTGACGGTCACAGGACCTTCCGACAGCAACCGCAGGCAGCAGAGCCTGCCTCCCCTCCCCGTCCCCCTTCCTGGCTTTCTCAAGGTAACTCTGCCACTTGGGGAGGCCAGCCCGGCTCCCACTGCCCTCCAGGCCCTAGCCTGGCTGCCTAGGCCTGCGGGGAGGGCTGTCTCCCCCACCTACTCCCCCAGTTGTCTGGACCCAGGCTCCCCTCACCCCAAGCCCTAGCACTTCTCACCTGTGGCTTCCCCTGCTAACTCACAGACCCATCACTTCCCCTCTGGCCCTAAGCACCCAGAGCCCCGCACACAGTAGGTGCATAATAAGTACTAGTGCGGAGAGCAGACTGGAAAAGGAAGGGAAGGAGCAGGGCCAATGTCCTAGAAAGGGGTGCGCCCCACCCAGCCTGAGGGTGCCACAGAGCCGTGGGACCCAGAGGACAGCGGTGGGCTCAGCGCGACTCCTTCTGTGCCTCGAGAAACTGAGGCAGGCATGCCAGCCTCCCACTCCAAAGGAAAGACCCCACCCTCCCGCCCAACCCAGATGCCCCAGTGGGCCTGGGCCTGCTTCTCTGAGCTGAAAAGCCTGCAGCCCAGACGTCCTGCCCCCCTGTCACCTGCTGCCGGCAGCGAACCTGGGCCTGCTGGAGGGGCCCTCCCCCGACTCCCAGGGCCCTCAGCGAACCAGACAAGGACACTGAGCGTCCCGGAGGAACCCTGCCGGGCCACATGGTCCAACCTTGGGGACCTGCCTGCCCCCACACTTCAGTGGCTGCGCTGGTGCCCTTGGTCCCCATGAATGAAGACCTGCCCTGCAGCAAGGCCTGGGGCTGAGGTGGGGGGGGTCAGGAGATGACAGCCCCGCTTAGCCGCAGCCTCAGCCGGCCCCCCCAGGCGCCCCCAAGGGTGGTGAGGTGGGCAGGCACCCAAGGGCTGAACTCGGGAAGGGGACTGGCAGCTGGGGGCCGGGTGCAGCAGGCCCCGAGGACAGCCGCAGTGGCTTACCCAGGTCGACGTCCTCCCAACTTGCCCAGAAGTGGAGATCCCAGCTGAGCTCCCTCCGGCTGCCCTCCTAGGTCCCTCCCCTCCACGGCCCTCGCCCTCGCTCTACCGCCCCGCCCTGGCCGCCTCCTCAAGCAAGCCTGGAGCCCCGCCAAGCCCCCTCGCCCCCTCACAGGCCCGGAGCTCGGCCAGGCCCCGCCCCCCCCAAGGAGCTGGGGAGCCCGCCCCCTGAAGTGCCCCCCCCAGCCCAGCAGCTGACTGGGAGAGGAAACGCCCGCCGGGGATGTCTGAGTCACCACCACCGCCAGCGCAGCCCAGTCCCGTCCTGCTGTGTAGGGAGGTCGGCAGGCCCAGATGTCAGAGAGGATCCCCAGCCGGGCCGTTCTTGGGCCCCACGCCTCAGTTTCCCTGGGCATGCGGGAACAGAGGCTCAGAGCTGGCCAGGCGAGGGATGCAGAGAAGGGGAGGCACAGCCCGAGGGGTTGATAGGCCGTCCCAAGACAGTGTTGCGGTGGGCACTCCTTCCGGCTCCGTCTGGGACCTGAGGGCAGCACGGCCCTCAGGCTGTGTGCGGGCCCCCGCCCGGGGTGCTGTCAGCCCCCTCGGGGCATAGAGCCCCATGGCCAGAGCAGCGCCGGCCAGCCTGCTCCTGGCCTGGGCCACTGGGCGGCCTCGAGGAAGGCCTGCTTGTCCACCCGCGTCCCTCAGGGGCGCCCCTCCGGCCCCTCAGCCCAGGCTCAGCAGCTGCCACTTGCCCAAGCACCAGGGCCTCCGATGAGCCAGCTGAGGGCGGGCCCTGGAACCTGCATTTCTGACCCCCTCCGGGTCATGAGGCTCCAGGTGCCGGCTGAGGAGCCCGGCCTCTGGGTCATCCGCCTCCCAAAGCACCAGCTACCTGGCCGATCGCCTCTTGTCCCTCACCCTGCTGACCCCGGGACACAGCCCGGACCCTAGGGGCCAAGGGGGCGGGTGGGAGGAGGCGCATTCCTGCTCCCAGGCCCCTTCCGGCTCCAGGAGCCCTGGCAGGCCTGGGCAGGACCCTGCGGGCGCAGCCAATCAACAGATCTGCTGGGTCCCGGAGCTGCCCTGCCCCGCGCCCCACAGCCCCGTGGGCTGGGGCCCAGCCGGCTGCTGGCACCGACACCTACGGGGAGCAGGCCCACACAGCTGAGGAGCCTGGCCTGGGGCTCCAGGGCCATGAGGGGTCCTGGTGGTGGGATGGCCACACCCAGGGCAGGATCAGCGAGGCAGCCGCAGGCTGGGGGCTCTGGGCACTGCTGAGGGCAGCAGGCCCCACACCAGGACACAAGCAGCCAGGAGCAGCCCGAGCTGGGGGGACAGTAAGGGAGGGCACCTGGGCACTCAGGTAAGGAGAAGGCTCTGGCCAGCCCAGGCCAGTGGGCGCTCTAGGCTTGGTGCAGGAGAGAGGCCCCAGGCTGGGTCCACGGTCCCGAAAAGGGGGACAGTACCCAAGCCTGTCCCAGCATCCCGCTCTCTAAAAATTAAATGGTTGCAAATGATTCTATTTACAGTGGGGGGGGGGGGGAGCTGGCCAGTGGCCTCACCCTCCCCCACAGCCCCAGGCGGTTCTCACCTGGGAACTCTATTTACTGCCTGACACCCAACGGGTGTGTCATCTCCCCCAGGGCAGGGGCCGAGCCCAGCTGGAACAGAGCAGGGGTGCCCCAGGCCCACAGAGCCCCCTGGTTCCCATCCTCAGGGACCCCGCACACCCCAGCTCCCTTGCCATCGGCTGTCTGGCCTCAGACCCCTGCAGGGGCCCCCAGCCCACGCCACCAGAGGAAGGTAAGGCCTAACCCTCCCATGAGGTGCGGCCTGCGAGCCGGGGCCTGTCCTCCGGCCCCACCCTCCCCCACACCCAGGCTCTGCTCCCCGGCTCCCACAGGCCCCCTCCAGACTCTCAGTGGGGGCATGTTTCCAGCCAGGACCCTGAGTCTCTCCCCCCCGCAGCTGGTGCCCACAGCCCGTGGCCAGCGCTGTGAGCTTGTGGCCTCCCTGCCGATGGGAGACAGGGACTAGCAGGCCTGCATGATTGAGGTCGGCCAGGAGCCCTGGGCAGGCAGAGAGTCAAGCCGGAGGCTCGGGCTCTGGGTTCAGGCCCCCAGGAGCTTGTAGGGGCAAGAGTCAGGGGCCTGCCCTTCACACCCTGCCCCTGAGCTGGCGTCCAGTCCCAAGGGGGTCATACCTGGCTCTCCAGCCCATAAGGGCCCTGGTGCAAGACCCTGGCCACTTGCCTCGCCTCTCAAAGGCCCCAGGTGGCCAGGCAGGGCAGGCAGGCGGGTGCTGGGCCCGCTGGTGAGTGTCTGCTGAGCCACTACACCATGGGTCCCGAGACCCACGCCATCCAGCACGTGCCTGCTGATGCCCACTACCCAGGCCGTTGTAGCTCAAAGCCATGGGCAGCCCGGGCTCCAGCATGGGCGGGGCTGGGGGCAGCTGATAGTGAATCAGCGTGGGAGGCGGCCAGAGCCAAGCACGGCATTCTCGGGACGTGCGTCACAGAGGAGCCCTTGGGGGCTGGAACGGCCCAGGAGCAAGGCCTGCCAGAGAGGGAGCGGCCCCACGAGCCAGCGGTCCTGCGCCAGTGCCCCGTGGGGGGCGATCCTTGTCCCCACCCCAGGAGGGGTCCAGCAAGGCTGGCCACTCTTGGGAAACACAGAGGCGCCCAGGGGGCGGGGTAGAGCCTGATGCAGGCGGCCTGTGGTCTGACCTCCACTCGGGGCAGCAGTCCACTGGGGGCCAGAGCCCCAAAGAACCTGGTCAAATGGGGCTGAGCCCCGGGGCCCATCCCGCAGCCCATCAGATGCCAGGGCCAGCAGGTGAGGCCCAGACCAGGACCCCACGAAATCCTGTCCCTGGCTGCTCCCCTTGGAACCTCACCTGTCCTCCCAGCAGGGGACACCCACACCGCAGGAGTGCCGCTTGTGGACCCCTCTCAGGACTCCTGCCCCACACCCCGGCAGGGTCTGGGAGGCTGCCCCAGGCCTCGGCCGCTGGCCCGGAGCCCGCTCTCTGCCTGCACTCCCATCAGTCATCCGGGTCCCTCCAGAAAGCTCTGTGGACCGGTGGCCCCATGCCACGCCCTCCCCTTCATGTGCACACTAGGGTCAGCGTGAGGTAAGAAGCAGGGTGGGAACCTGAGACTGTGGGGCTGGGGTGTGCCATATGCCGCCATATGCCGCCCCTGCCCCAGCCTCTCAGGCCTTTCCATTTGAGAAAATGCCTCCAACTAGTAAATATTTACCCCAGCAAGGCAGACCCTTGGCTCCCGGCCACCTGCAGCTTCCAAAACAAGACAGAGGGAAGCCTGGAGGTAGAAGCAGGAGCTGGACGGGCCCTGCCCACCAAAGTGCCAGAAGATCCCTGGGAGCCAGGAGGCGGGCCCAGACTCCCGGCAGAAAGCACCCCTGCCCTGCGGGGGGGGGAGTGGGGGGACATGTCCGGAGGTCAGGGCCACCCAGTCAGGTCTCACTATGTATCCAGCTCAGCAACCCCACCCTAGCCCTCCCCACTTCTCTGCCCTGTCCTCTGCCCCTCCATTTCCTCCTCCTGCCCGGCCTCATCTCTTCCCACGCAAACTTCCCGGAACAAATGTCACTCCTAACAGGTGGCCCCTGCCTCTCTACCCTTCACCCCTCCACGTGTCCCCAGACCCATCCCGTTAGCCTCCTTGTTGTCCCCCAGCCAAAGCTCTCTCCAGGCGTCTTATACTCCTGCGCTCTCCCCACCACATGCACCTTCCTCCAGGAAGCCCTCCCTGGCTCCTCTGTACACCCAGGCCAGACTAATGGCAGAAGCCACACCTGATTCACCTTAGCGGGATAAACTATGGTACGCTGCTCCCTGTTCTGTGACCTCCTAAGGGCCAGAGCTGCGCCTGACATCCCTGAGAGTAGGACCCGCCTCCTCCCGCTGGGGATCAGGGCTTTCACACCTGGAGTGAGCGGCGGAGGGGGGCCGCCAGATGGCTAGTGCCCTCCCCCACCCGCTGGGTCCTTCCCCCTGACACCTCCATTCCCCAGCCCAGGCAGGCCAGCCCCAGGCTCAACCTGAAACACAGAAGCCGCAGCCAAGGGTAGCGTGGAAGAAAGGGTACAGAGAGGGTCAGAGACTCAAGGTGAGAGAGGGCTGGGCCCAGCAGCCCACAGGGCTTCCCAGCAGAGGCAGCCAGCTCCTAGCCGCGTCAAGGGTAAAAGAGCTCAATCAGAGGGAGGGAAGGCCATGAGGGCACTCGTGCCACAGGCAGCAGCAACGAGCCCCAGCCCAGTGGGGCACACACTCCCCCCGGCGCCGCCCCCCAGACCTTGGGGCAGGAGCAGGCTGTCCAGCTGCAGTTCTCCCACAGGGAAAAGAACAAGGATGCTGTCAGGAACACATCAGCCGCACCAGTGTGGGCTTGCAGAATCTGCCCCAATAAAGTTTAGGGAGGGTCTGCACCACCGCCCCCCAGGATGACCTCGGGGCCTCCTCCTTGCTGCCCGCTCCTGCCATGGACACTCTAGGCTGGAGGGGGCGCTCCAGAGCTCTGCCTGGGGTAAGGTCGCGCCAGCCCCGGCGGCCATCACGGTGTTCCGTGGGCCGGGTGGCCACTCAGCGCCGTAGAGGGCAGGGAGGCCCTGCGGGGGGGCAGGCCTCTGCCTCACGGCCCAAGGCTCAGTGTCCCTGCCTGCAAAACGAGGACACAGCCCTCTGCCGACGTGACCGACCAGGGAGAGCTGCCAGCGCAGACAGCCTGGAGACATGTACGGCCCACACGCCCGTGGCCCCTGACCACACGGCTCTCGCTCTCTGCCCCGCCCCCGCTGTGGGCAGCCGTGGCCACTTCTGTTCCCAGACACAGCTTGCGGCCCCAAGCCCAGGGCTATGCGAGACCACCAGCCCTGTTCAAAAGAGGGGGAGTCCCCACAGGGGTGCCCCGTGCTGCAGGGCTCTTCGTGAGGGCCCCGGAGTTACCATGGGCTCCCCGCAAGGAGAGACCACCCAGATCTTCCCTCGTGGTGGGGCCTCCCTTCTGACAGTGGGGACGGGAGGGCGACTCAGGCCAAGCCAGGGGCTTCGGGGGCAAGGCACAGGCCCAGAGCAGGAGTGGAGGGCTCTCTGTCAGTCCAGCTGGCCAGGACCCAGTTCTGCTTGGGGAGAACCTGGCTGCCTCTGGGGAAGGAAGCCATGTGACGTCGGGTACCCATTACAGAGTGAAGTGGGGTCAGTGTGCCCAGGTAACGCTCCCTTCCCAGGTGGGCAGAGGCCTGGAAGGAGTCGGGGGCCAGATGCCGGATGGCCAAGGGGCCCTGAGTTCCGGGCACGGCCACCAGGGGGCAGCCTCCAAGAGCAGGCTGGACTGGAGATGCCCCCCACCCACTGAGCGGAGGAGCACACCCCAGTGCCGGGAGGGGTCTTCAAAGGACCTAGCATGGCTGGCCCAGGGGGCAGCTCTGGCCCCGGGCAGGACGGTGAGGGTGGGGCAGGGCCTCCTCATCGCCGACCTGAGAGGAAGGACCTGCAGCCTGCAGGACCAGGACCAAAGCCCCCGGGGGGCCTTATCTAAAATGCACGTTCCCTAGCCTCGGTGCAGGGTGGCAGAGGGCCTGGGAATCAGGTTGACGGACCCAACCCCTAGGGGCTCTGATCCAGGTCTCCTCTCAATGCCTCAATGAGAGCCACTGACATTCTCTAAGAACTGACAGTTCCGTAGCAGGACATGAGGAGGCCAGTCCCAAGTCAGAGCAGAGAATAAGGGTCTCAGCTGCAGAAGGGTGTCCAGACCAGGCCTTTTTGAGGCAGGAGGGTGGACGAGATGGACTTGGACCCTGCATCTTGGGGGTCTCTGGGTAACCTGTGAGCGAGAATATAGGCCCGTGTGGGGTCTATCTATAACCCCATGTCCTTCTGCCTCCTCTCCTCTCCCTGTGATGCAGGGATGTGGGCCAGGGCCAACCACGGTCAAGGGGAGGGGGCTGGAGGCCCACTGCAGCCATCATTCTCCCATGCTTGTCCAGGGAAAGTCCCCTGAGCAAGGGAGGCCCAAACACCAGGCCAGCTGGGCCTCCATGTTTACCAAATGGGCAAGAGAAGGGACCATGGGGGATCATGCTGCAGCTGGGGGAGCATGCCCAGGCTAAGGGACACCTCTCCCCCTCCTGCATCAGCACCACCACCATCATCTTCTATCTCAGTTCCCCAAGGAGTGGGGTCCAGTCTGTACCACTGCAGCAAGGCCCAGCCCCCCTCGCTGGCAACTGGCCAGATGCCCTGGGTGTGGCTGCCGCATCACTGACCCAGAGCCAGAAGAGCGGCTCCTGCCTCACCCCAAAACGCAGAGACACCCAGGCTCTGGAACCAGACCTCGTGTAGGCACAGACAGATAACAAAGCACCTGCTTCCCTTTCTGCAGCCAGAGGCGTGGAGAGGGGGCAACACCCACCTTCTCTTTCCTTGCCCAGCACTGGGCACTCTGTGGCCTGAGCTCTGACCTGACTGCGGCCCCTCACCAAGCCCCAGACCTCAGCTCTAGTCCTGCCGTAGCCACCACCTAGCCAGTGACCCAGCCACACAGTAGCCACACTGTGGATCCAGCCCAGCCTGGCCAATAGCCCTAAGTCCTGTTCCAACCAGGCTGCTCTCCCCCAGGGCAGGGCAGAGGGCGAGCCTGGCAGCAGGTCCCCATGCCTGGCGACCCACAGCCCTCACGCCCCATTCCCACGTGCAGCCCTTCCCACCCGGCCGCCTTTAGGGACAAGTCCCAGAGGGCTAGAGGAGGGGGACAGTGACGGAGGGAAAGGCAGGCAGGGAGAGTGAGTGACAGAGCCGGGAGCGACAGAGAGGTAGAGATGAGTCAGCGACCCAAGGAGACAAAGTGAGCGGCAGAGACGGAGAGAGGCAAAGCCAGGTAACAGGCGAGATGGCGCAGGAGGGAGGCAGCCCCGCGCAGCCCCGAGGCGCAGATCCGCGCGCGAGACTCCCGTCGGGTCCCCAAGGCGCCCCGCCCCGCCCCGCCCGGCGCAGAGCCCACCCTCCCGAGGGAGCGGGCTGCAGGCGAAGAGGAGGCGCACCGCTGCCGGGGGCTCCGGGCCAGGTGGGCAGCACCATGTGGAAACAGTCGCACATCGCGGCGGCCGGGTGGTGCGGGCCGGCGGCGGCCCGTCGCTTCCAGTCGCGGGTCTCGGCTCCGGCGCGCGGGCGGCCCGGGAAGCAGGTGGGCGCCGCGCCCTGCCTCCGGGGGCTTGCGCTGCCGCGGGCGGCCGGCCTCGGACTGCGGACCCCGCGAGCGCGCCGGGACCCCACCACCTCCGGGACCCCGCCCCGCCCCGCCTGGCCTCATTCAGCCCATTGGCTGCCGCCCTCCAGGCCACGCCCCTGGGGCCCGCCTCCTGTCCGGCCCCCGCTGCAGGCCGGCCCCGCGCCCTCAGCTGGCCTTTCTGGGTCCTGGGGGTTGCTTCTGGGTCGCTGCCAGGGAGGGGTCTCCACACTCCACTCCCAGGCTCCCGGGCTGCACCTGCGCTCTGCAGTCTTAGGGCATTTTAGTGATGGGCTTGGAGTGCGAAGCACTCTGGGGGCCACACAGGCAGCGGGAGTCCGTGGAGGTGACAGGCATGTGATCTGACCTCACCAGTCCTGCCCAGGGGGCTCCCAGGCTAGAGGTGTGCTCTGCCAGGTAGCACTGCCGCGGCGGGGAGGCGTGGGGAAGGGGTCCTGGCAGGCTCCCAAGGGACAATGGAAGCTGGAGGAGTGTTGGGTCCACAGGCCACAGAGCAGGGTGCGTGCTGAGGTCAGGGTAAGACAGCCCAGGCTGCAGTGGGAACTGAGGAAAGACCAGCCTGGTGGCTGGGGCGGTGGGGCAGGATGGCTGTCCCTGGGGAGCACTGCTGCAAGTCAGGAGCCCTGCAAGAGCCCTGGGCCAGGGCAGCAGTATGAGGCGGGAGCCAAAGAACCAGGATGTTGCAGAAGCTGACAGAGGGGCTTGGTAAGGACTGGAGTGGGAGGGTGGGGGGCCCGGGCTCCAGCTTGGGGAAGGTGCAAAAGACGCAGTCCTTGGGGGAGTGGGCAGGGAGTTAGCTGACGGAGGTCTGGGGAAGGGTGTCCTGGAGGTGCGGGGGCTACTGGGGCTGGGGGCGGGGAGCCTGTGCCAGAGGAGACCCAGAAGAACCAGGCTTCCCCCCGGAGGGCCTTCCTAGGACTGGCACAGACCGAGGAACACACCACAACACACCTGTTCCCAGGGCAAAAAGAGGCTGCGGGGGGGTGGGGCGCTCGGACACACAGACTAGACGCAGAGACACGCATTAGACGCACACATGACACACATACGGAGACAGGACGACGCACACATTCACACTGACACACACACACAGATCCATTAGGCTACGTCTCCATGCACACACACTCCAGTACATACTGACGCAGGTCTGTCCACACGCCCAGAGACACACAAGAGGACACAGACACACCCAGTGCACACAGCCGCACCCTCTGCTCCCGGGCTGCCTCTGGGACGCGCACAGCCAGCCGGGCCCAGGTGAGCCCCCCCCCCCCCCCCCGCCGGCAGGGTGACTCATGTGTGCCAGTTCCCGTTAGCTGGGCTGCAGCCGGGCGGCGGGCCAGCAGCAGGTCGGATAGATACTCACATCAGTGCTCAGAAGATGTCTGGAAACCTCTCCCCCACCGAGCCCGCGGCACAACGGGCACAGCCCTGTCCTTCCTGCCCTCCTGCTTTCCTGCGGGCTGGGCAGCACTGCCCTGGAGACAGAGACCCCCCTCTATCCCTGGAGTCCTGCCCCGCTCTGTTCATCTGGGAGTCAGTTGCTCATGAGTGCAGGGAGGAGGCACTTTTTGTGTCCTCGGGTGCATCCCGCATCTGTCCGGATCTGTTGGGATCTCGGCCTGCTCTTCTGTGTATGTGAGCCTGGCAGCGGGGGCCCAGGAAAAGGGGGACTTGTATAAATGGGGACCTTAGAACACATACCCAGTTCTGTGTCCCCCTGCCCCATCAGGTGAGTGACCGTGGCTCCCCGTCCAAGTGAAGCAGCCTCATTCCCTGTGGCATACCCTGACTGTCCCGCATGAGGAAGCCGGGCGAGGCTGGCTCCTCTCAGCTCTGTGGGCAGGGAGACAATGGCGCCTTGGGGTCGGGGGGAGGCCAGGGAGCTGCCCACCCCCCAGCAGAGGTCAGGAGCAGGGGTCTCACACGGCTGCTGAAGGAACAGACCTCAGCCAGCCCCAGTATAGCTGGAGGGGTCCCTGGGACCCTTTCTGCACTTGGCCATGCTGAGGCCTGGGTGGCCTTACACTGCCCTGCTGCAGCCTTGCTCCCTCCACAGCAAGGGAGTTGGCGTGGCATTGGCTCAGGGCCCAGATCAGGACACTCCTGGCCCAGAGGCTGCCCCATCCCCTCTCCTGCCTGCCTCACCCCTACACAGCGCAGGAGCTCCTGGGGACCCCATTCATTTCTAGGAGGGTCTGGCTCCTCAGCAGTGTAAAGCGCTGTGTAAAGGGAGATGGCCCACAACCCCCACTCCGGGGCCAGCCAGACGTGGCCCCACCTCCTTGTGCCCAATCCCTCCTCCCCCTGCAAGGGTCTCAAAGCCCCAGGATGGCCCCAGGGTCACAGGGTGGGCCTTGGGAGAAAACCTGTG
>PITA01026848.1:0-21961 GCA_004023965.1 Spilogale gracilis
CCCCCCCCCCCCAGAGCAATGCAATACATGTTTCTATTAATGACGGCTGTCATTTTAAATGAGTTTGGCCTGCCTGGTAAGGTCCAGAAATATTACCTTTCCATTATTCACCATGCTATCTTTCACAGGTGTTGCACATCATAGCCGTCATGGGGGCCTGCAGAGAATCCTACACATAGGTCCTTAATAATGCCTTAATAGTCCCGTCATTTCCCATAGACCATCCTGAGAGAGTGTTCACCTGTTCCTTTTGCCTCTCCCCACGTGGGTTTATCAAGCATAAATTGATACTTTGGTAATGATTATCTTATGTTTGATACAGCATATGTAAAGCATATGAAAAATACTGGGCACAGGGAAGACAGAGTTTGTAGCAGTCTCTTTGTTGTTTCTTTTTAAGGGCCAGCATTAACAAACTGAGTGTTAACACTAGCTATGGCTTCTCTTAGCGTCATCTGCCAAGTTTGTGCAGGAAATAATAAACATGATGCTCAATGAGGTCTCCAAGTTCAGTAATGGTTTTTCCAGGCTCACTGACTAGACAAAGAAAAGTTTTTTTTAAGGGTAGCTTCTATCTCCTTTCACCCAGGGTAAAGGGGGGAGGGTGGACTTGATTTCTGACCAGTCACACATACATGCGGAGTCAAACCATTTGTTGTTTTAGGACTGGATTCCCAAGCACATTTTCGCAAGTGCTTACATGCGGCACGTTCCCACATTTTTCTTGTTCCAAGAAGCTGGTCAGGACATGCTCGAACACAGGGCTTTGCTAAATTAATTTCCTGCCAGCAAATGTGTTGCAGGGAATGAGAGACTCATCCTTACCCGCAGGTAGGGTGACATTTCCCAACAGATCTGAGTACTGCGGGGAAGAAGACAAGACGACCAAGTTGAGGATAACCATTCCTGAGCATAATTCATTTCCTGGCCACCATCAATACCTCCCACCATTTGTCACCATATGCCGGCTTCTTTGGGGACACAGCTTTCTGCCTGTAGTGGCTCTGATGGGGTCCAGTTTGGTTACTGTGAGACATCAGCACGACTGAGGTTATGATTTTGCCTTTGATGGGTCTTGTCCTGCTAATGGGTAGCCACTTGAATCTTGGTCTGACGGAAGCATTCAGACAACTAAAGGGGAGAGCTTAAAGATCAGAGACTAGAACTGACTTTTACCACCCCAGGCAGCAACTCTCTGCAAGCGACATGGCAGGACAAAGCCCTGTGTTTCTCTGATGGTAAGGATTCCCTCGGTCTCTCCAGAGGCCACCTTCTCCCTGGAAAGTTCAGATTCAGTAAATCTCCTTTGAGGCCTGAGAACCTGTTTTTAATAGGAGACCCCGGGTGATTTCCCTCAACAGAAAAGGTTCTTTGTAAGGATTTTGGGGAATGTTCTTTTGGCAAATATAGGCCGAAAATTCCTGCCTAGACAGCAAGCTGATGAGCATTTTGACACATTGAATGAATGAACACTCCCATCCCAAGTCCAGCCACACAGTCTACAGGATAAAATGATGCCAAAGAACAAGTTTGTGAAAGGGGAGCGGTAGAGGGAGAGGGAAAGGACGTGACTAGATGAAAAAAGTTCTGGAAAACTCAAGGCAGTGGTGGGGATGGTGGGGCATGTGGGACCTCAAGAAGACTCAAACCCCAGGACAGTTATCTCTGCCTTTGCAAGGGCTGGTTTTAATCACTCTCTTGTACCTTTCGCTGGCGTCATTTGTCAAACCTTCCCATAAAAATTGCAGGGTGAGGTTACACAGCGGGTACCAACATCCATCTCCAATTATTGACCGGAGTGGGAGGTGGGTCGCCAAGCCTCCCTCTCCAGCCTGCGCTTGCTTTTGTTCTATCCTGCAAACGCTCAGCCCCACACCGGAATGGAGCACAGCCCCCACGGCCTTTCAGACAAAGCCCTTTGCAGCGGGTGTGCCTTCTGGGTGTGCTCTCCTGGCATCTGCTCTAGAGACTTCCTCTTCTGGGGATTTGCCGATTTGAAACAAATCCCTCAGCTTTGGCCCTGAATCCCATAATTTTAAACTGTGTGATGATCAGAGTTGTTCATCAAGCTCTAATAACAATGTGGTGGGAGCAGCTTTCCTCTTGCCCGATCTGTCCTCCGTCGCACTGTCTGCTCTTTGTCACTCGGCTCACACGTTACAGTTGAGCTGCCCAATGGCTGAAAGGTAGGAGAGGCACAGGTACATGGGCTGGTGGGGAACAGGACTATGTTCCTGTCCATTGGGCCTCAATGTAATCCAAAGACTACTGAAAATGCCAGTGACTAAAGTTCATGACACACTTAGCATGCCCTGCTGTGTGGGCAGTATTCCAGGGGCTTAAGTGGGTTAATCTGCTAATCCTCAGCAACAACTCCTGGAGGCTAGTACTATTATCAAGCCCACTTTGCATATTCAGTCTGGGATCATATGGAAGCATATTCAGGCCCCCCAGTTGACCAATTTCCCCAGTGAACACGTGGTCTGGCTTAGAGGCGAGTTGGGATTTTCAAAGAGGAGGGTATCTGCAGACAAGGGGAAGAGGTACAAGGAACTGTATGGATTGAACGAACGGGTGTCAGGAAAGCACCCAGACTCATTCTGGTTGACAAGTCTGTGTAAGATTAGGAAAAAAAAAAATCTAAGTGCGGTTTTCAGGAAAGGCCAGTGACTGGAACCATAAGATGATTGAAAATTATCCTCCTGCCTTAAAGCAGGCAAAATGCACAGAAATCAGGCATGGATGGTCAGCAAGGCTAGGGGAATGATAAGGAAGGAAAAAATGAGGGCCTCTGTAAGTGTCAGGCCCACCTGGGGCTGAGTCTGGGACCGAGTAATCAGCATTGGTTATTGATGAAAACAGGAACTGTGGTGATATATGAATTTGAACATAAATATTTTGAAACTATGTATTTTTCATTTGGCCCTTTACCAACTTTACAGATAACTTTATTTCTAAAAAGAGGTCTCTGATTTTTCTTGTATTTATTTTTGGTTTGATAACCAAATTTTCTAATTATTTTGGTTTGTTTCCTTTGTTACTGGTATCTTTCTCCTGACCCACAGCATATTATTTTCCTTTTCAGCCTTTCTTAAACCTGATGCTAGGGGAGATAGTATTGCCTAGGACACCACTGTCCAAGAGAAATTCAATGCAAGCCACATAGGCATATTAAAAATTTCCAGTAGCCACATTTTTAAAAAAAAATGAAAAAAGATAAAATTTATTTTAATAAGGTACTTTATTTAATCCAACATATCTAGATTTCTCTGAAATCTGGAGTGTATTTTACACTTACAACATACCTCATTTTAGACTTACCACACTTCAAGTGTTCAGTGGTCATATGTGGCTCATATCCCTTTGTAGAGTGCCATTCTAGCAGTTAAGACCAAACTGGTCATCTTCTCACTCTTGCTTTTTAGCTGGTCCTCCTTTGAGTTACCTCTCTAAGTCTCATTTCTCTCACTGGTAAAAGAGAGGTAATAATAATGAGAGATTTCAGACACAGAACAGTACCAAACCTGGGTTCCGTGCTGGGCTCCTGGAAGCACTCAATAGATGTTGACGATACCAAGACCACTTCCTTCAGAAATTGGGAAGGCCAAAGTTAGTGCTCAGTTGTTAAGAACATTAGGCTCTTTATTTCTCTTTATAACTATGTAATTATCTGTCTGTCATCTATTTAACTATCTTTCTATCTACCTGTCCTCTATCTACCTATCTTTCAGTAATTCTCAACTGAGGCATCCGATCAGTAGAGGTCAAGAATCTTGCTTAACATCTTACAGCATATAGGACAGCCCCTATCCCCATCATAACACAGAGTTATCTGACCCTAAATTTGAATAGTTCGGAGACTGACAGACCCTGATTTAACCAGATTAACCCGTATACATGTGTAGATTGATTTTATTATTCTTTGATCACTTTTGAAGGAATCTGGAAGATGAACTATGATAATATGTTAATGGGAAGACACCAGCCTTGGTCCTTGGGATATCTCTCACTTATTTGTATAAAGGGACTCTACATAAGAAATTCCATAAATAGGCTTCCTCAGGCTTTCCGGAGGGGAAGCAGTATGATTTGTGCAGTCGTATGTGGGAGGCAGATGAGCTCCCACACTCTTGTGACCTGCGACCAGTCAGCAGAGTCTCCCCTATTGTGAGGCTGATGGGATCATGACAAGGGTTTGGCTTCCACTAGACTTCTCCCTTGCCAGAATCAAGTGCCATGTGAAAGCCGACAGCTGCTTCCTGCTCCCCCAGGGCCTGCTGGGTCACAGGACCCAAGAAGAAGGAGTAAGAAGTCACAGTGCCAGTTCTGGGGCAGGTGGCCCCATGATAAGACCCCTTATCCTTTCAATTCCTTTCTCTCATATATCTTATGATAAATGTACTCAACTTACGATGCATTCTTGGAGGGGCCTGGTGGGAGACAGTTCCACCACCCCACCTGAGGATAGTGTTACAGGACACAGGGGTTCCTCGGAGATCAGAGATTTGCAGGCTGCAGGCTATGAGAGAGCTGCATCAGTTTGCCGTTTCTCCTCAGTGTTCTCTCAGAAGTCTTTGTGAGGTACTTCTTGTCTTAGTTCTTACACTTGTGTACTTTCTGCCTCACCACTGTGCTGTTTTACCTTAAGGTTTCCCAGTTCAAGTCTTTTGGGTTTCTCAGGTTCACCTTGGAAATAGCACTGTGGGTGGGCATCGGAGCTCACTTCATCAGAGCTTCCAGTAAACAGGAGCTTTTAGTCCCCTTTGCTGCCAACTGTATTGAAACCTCATTTGTAAATCTTGCAACAAAAAGCTGCTTCGATGCCTCTTTGATTTCTGCCTTCTACAGAGCAGCTGTTTTGTTTGTCTTTGTCTGTGATTTCCTGGCTGGCTGTTGATGGGGTCTGTCATTCCCGTGACCAGAAAGCTCCCCCTTGCACCACTCTCTGTGAAGAGGGTGCTAGGGCACAGGTGAGAGACACATCGTGATGCAGCTCCTTCAGCTTCTCACGCCACGCCTTGCAGCATGGGCTGAGGAAGCAGAGACACCCTGGCTGTAGACATCTGCCGCCACTAGTTCTGGTGATCTAGTTACCGCCCTAGACCCAAAGACCATTCTCAACAAAAGAGTGCAAACTCTCCATTAAAATTCAAAATCAGTATGAATCCCAAGAGGAAATGTTCTGGCTTTAAGACCATGTCTGGTGAACAGATGGATGAAAGCCAAGACACTGGCTGTATGCCCTTGCCAATGCTGGGGAGTGATTCCTCTCCCGCATGGCTTCCTCTTTCACCAAATGATCAGGTTCCTTCTGGCCACCTGGAAAACGCAGAGTCAAACACCTGTTTAAGTAGATATGCTGAGCTCTGGGCCTGCCTGCATTGGTCCATCTGTAGCGCAAGGCACAACATTCACCAGCTGCTTTACTGAGCACCGGGTGGGGGCCCAGGCTTTGATGAAAGCATCAACAATGCACTTAAACCACCGCAGAGTTGATGCTTCCCACATCGGTGGGGATGCGCAAGCCTGAAGCCTGGGGCCTGCCAAGGTCTGCCCAGACTGGGGGAAGGGAGGCAGGCAGCAGGAGAACTGTTCAAGCTCAAGTGCACCCACACCCACCACTGGCCTGGGCACAGCGGCTGAGGCAGACCTTCTCCAGGAGTAGACAGACGGCGTCTTGGCTAAGCTGGTGCTCTGATTCTAGAAAAATGAGGGCATTCAGTTGGAAGCAGCCATGGAGATCATCATTTTACAAAGAGTAGTTCTCTTCCTTTGTCTGGGTAGAGCTCAGCTTATGGAGAAAGGCCAAGGCAAGAGGAAAGAGGAAAGTTGGTTTTTGTTTTTTTTTTTTTTGCTTCTGCATTTGGATGTGTATGTGGCGTTTGCATTTCCCTTTTTGGCTAGGTGATGTTGAGTCTGGGTTCCTTTAATTTTATTGTCATCACTCTCCTCCTAATAAAAATGGTCATTAAACACGATTAATTGTGTGGTGCCAGGCAAGCAGCAACCTCTAGCCCAAATCCATGAGTACCCTATTTTCTCTGAAGCTGCATATGATTTGTGAGAATTTCAGGTCATTTTGGAGGGTGGTGCCAGAAGAAATACCAGAGCCTGGCTTGTAAAGCAATTTATGAGTAAGTGAGTGGTAAAAAAGGAATCATCACCAACTTTCTTCTGGCCTAATATCTACATTCAAGACAGCAGAATAAACGAGGCCAAGCATTCTACTGAGGACTTAATATGTGCCAGGCATGGTTGTAATACTCTTACTAATTAACTAATTTAAATCCTCACAACCCTAGAAAGGAGATAGCACAGTTTTTACAGATGAAGAATCTGAGGTCCAGGGAGGTTAAGTGGCTTGCTAACTACCTCCTTGTCAGCAAGAGTTGGAGGCGTGCAAACTGCGGCTGCCCCGGGCTGGAAAACTCTCCCGAATCACGTATCTTTACCTCCTGGACAGTTTAGAAACCAATTCATTATTATACATTATTACTACAAGGCAATTCTAAAGTGCCTGTTTCCAAATTAAAAAAAAATTTTTTTTTTTCAGGTAACTCTTTCCCAGGTAACCTAGGTGCTTTTCCCCCTCACAGGTCTTACTCAAACATTGCAGAGATAAGGGTCTTGGGTTACCACCTCTTGTTCACCGAGTCCTCACAAACTTTGTGACTATCTAGCCTCTTGGGCGATTTCCAGTCCTATCTACTTCTAACTGCCCTGAACTCTGTAAGCAAAATAATTGGGTGATTTTTGATGTGAAGGGAATGTGTGCATGGCGGCTTCCAAATGGAGAGAGAGCAGGGAGGGGCGAGGTGGCCCCCAATCTGTCTGCTCCCTTCCTCCTGGATCACCTACTCTCCTGATGTGTCCCTAAGTATCCATTTGCTCCCTTACCATCAGGGAGCAACTGTTTTTAGCTTGTTAAGTGTGAGTATTTGACCTGGGCCCCAAATCAGTCTTTTGTCACCACAATTTGACAGAGAGATTTATCACTGATGAAAAGACAAGTCAATCTACTGCACCTTAAATCTGCATTTTTCTGGGAGTCATACCAAGTCTCAGAAGCTCACTCTATAGCATTAAAAGACCACGGTCTTCCAAGACCAGTGCAGTGCAATGCACTGTGCCTTCCCCATGGCCAGGAAATATCCCTTATTGACTAACATCATAGGTGGTACAGGAAGAAAGACAATGGGGAAGCTATCTTTGCAGTGAATGTCTTTTACACGGGTTGGCGATCTCTCGGGCCTGTGGAGTGGAGGCCCTGATGGCTGAGGTCTTGGGGGGCACACCTAGGTATTCAGGGTGTGACAGAAAAAAAAATCTGATTTTAACCAGATGGTAAAGATAGACTACTCCCCACATTTTACCTAATTCGATTCTGATGTTAAAACAACAGAAAAAACAAATTCGCAAGACAGGAAGTCTAACCTCAATTCTTCACTTATTAATTGTGTGACCTTGAAGAAGTCACCTAAAGGCTCTTGACTCAGTTTCCTCACTCACTGCATGAAGGCTCTGCACCAGATCATCTGTCATCGCCAGCTCAGGTACAGTAATAATATGCACAATTTCAAGGTGTGTAGTTGGAGTTAGGGTTCCACTTGTACATTGGGCTTCTAAGGAAAGTTAAAGACTCTTCAGACTGTGACAAATTTAAAAAGCAAGCAAGTTTATCATTTTCACTGCATACTGTATGTTTGTAGATATATAAATATGTAGTCAGCAGCTGGAACATAATGCAAAAATTTTTCTGAGTAATTTCAAAGCATATGCCACGTGCTGAATGGAGATTTCTAGGACTTCTCCAATTGCGAACTTCAACACTCACCTCTAATATATTCTGACTTAAAGTGTGCAACCTTGTTTAAAATGCACTGCTAAAGCATATATTTTCATGTATTGCTATGTCTGAATGCATGATAACCAGGTTGAAAATCAAATTATCTGTGTTAGGGTGAATATTATAGTGTGAATACTGCCTGCTGGGCTGTGAATGAATCTTGTAAACACAATCAAATGCATCTTTCCCTTTCTCACGCATTCAGCGGCCCCCCTGTGCTCAGAGGGGCGATTCTTCACCTTCCGCTTCCCATTGTCACGGCAGTTCATGTTTATCGTGGGTGACATCTTCAGCTTCCACGCAGTGTGAGCTCTGCCATGTTGAAACTGAGCATTCTCCCCAGACCATAAGCCTTTAGATTATAGCCTCTTTTTGAATAAGGAAAAATAAAGAAATAAATAAATTTTGTCCCATTTTTTCCCCCAGAGGTAAATGAAATGCTTTGTTGAATGACAAGAGTCCGCTGAGAGATTTCAGGTCTCTCAAACTATTTTACAGAAGGCAAAGAGTAGATGTGTAAGGGGAGCCATTTTTGCTCAGTTGCTAATTTACTAAATTATCCCAGCAGGAGGGGAAGGGTATGCTTGGTGCCGTTCAGGGGGGACCTTGCAGTTCAGGAAGCGTTGAGCCAGCAGAAAGCCAGTCTTTCAGGGAGGCGTGTGAGTGAGTCCTGTGCTGTCACAAGCTTTGAGTCACTCCCGCACGGCTGTCTAAATACTTCATAGAGCATCCATAGTAGTCATTCATGGAGCGCGTGGCTTTTGATGCTGACAAGGGATTAAGGGAAGACTCTATCCGTTAAAGGAACTCCATTGTTCCAAGGCCATACAAGGCAAGGTTGCCGTGAGAGCTAAGCAAGTGATGGCCCACACAGGGTTGCACTAGATCTTTCTTCCCCCCTGGCAGCATCCTTACCTACTGTTGCCAAATCTCCAAAGTTCACAATTGCAACTTCCAGAAAGGAAAAATAAACTCCATGAATTATGGGGTTACCCTGACCAGTTCTTTATGTAAGAAGTCAGTTAGTTGCTCCCTTAGCAAAATAGCCAAGATGATAGTATTGGAGATGAATTTCTCTCTCCTTTCCAGACTCTTCCTTTCCTTTTTTCATATCTATCCTTATTTGACCTGAAGCACTTATCACCCCAGAAAGGCCCTATAGCTCTTAAGCAGCCCCCCCTGACCTTGGGCAAGCTTCCATTGCTTCCCTAGACCTATTACCCTAGTTCTATCCCAATATCTATATCTCACTGTCTGTGGGCCTCTGAGGTAGGAGTACCTCATGGGGTGTCATAGCTCAATTCCCAGGCAGGGTCCTGTCTTATCAGAGGTCTTCCATGCCAGGAAGAAGCAATGATGACATTTTATTTTATTTATTTTTAAATACTTTATTTATTTACTTGACAGAAATAGAGGAAACATAAGCAGGGGGAGTGGGAGAGGGTGCATCAGGCTCCCCGCTGAGCTGGGAGCCCAACGTGGGGCTCGATTCCAGGACCCTGGGATCATGACCTGAGCCAAAGGCAGCCACTTAACCGACCGAGCCACCCAGGTGCCCCAAGTACCCAACTCTTGATTTTGCTTCAGGTCATAATCTCAGGGCTGTGGGATCAAGCCCCATGCTGGGTTCCACTCTTAGCATGGAGTCTGGGTGTCCCTCTACCTCTGCTCCTCCCCTCGCTCACACATTCTTTCTCAAATAAATAAATAAATAAAATATTAAAAAAAAAAAGAATGCCAAAAACTCAAGGCCTGATACTCTTGAATATTCTAGCTGAGGGATTTCAAGATGGACAGGAGTTTGGAAGTCCCAGAATAGCGCGAAAAGCAGGAAACAGGATTTCCTACAACCTCTCAGCTATTGCCTCACATACATTACTCATAATTGAGCAAAGAATTATGCCTCGGGGGAAAAGAGATTTTATATGCTCTAATAATACAGACAATAATAACTACCATTTATTTACCACTTACTGAGGGCCAGGGACCCTGCTAAGCACTTTCCACACATTATATCCCTTAATCTTCAGAGTCCCATTATTATTCCCTTTTACAGATAAGCTAACAGAGGTTTAAAGAAGTTGGCTTAAAGAAGTTGGCTAGACAAAGAAGTTGCTTAGAATAATAGTTAGTAGGTAGTAGACTTGGTTTTCAAACTGAGGCAGCCTGACTATGAGACCACAGGAAGAAGGAAGAGACATGAACACACACACACACGTACACACACACACACACACACACACACACACACACACACACACACACCAACAAAACTCCCAAAGGGCAAGGACATTGTTTGTTCTTTGCTATAAACTACAGCCTGAAAACTGGTCCTTGGCACACAGCAGACACTCTATAAAGGCTGAGTGAATGGTGAGAGTGGATTTAACCTAACGCTCAACTAAATTCATGAATTTAAAAAAGTAGATAAAACTAATATTTGTTCATTTTTTTAACATTTCAAATTGGTTATATGTGTCATCTCATTTTATTCTCAGAAAATCCTGTGTAGTTGGGATGGCACATATCAAATAAAGAAACTGGAGCCCTGAGAGTTAGAGACAGACATCTCTCATAGCTAAGTCAGTGATGGTCATAAAAATGGCTAACATTTTAGCACTGCAGAGCATCAGGAACTCTGCTATTACTTTATATTTATTCAATTACTTAATCCCGATAAACATCCGAATATAGTTTCTCTTATCATCTCTCTTTTATAGAAAAAGAAACTAAGGCACACATAGGCTAAGAACTGGCATTTATAGACTCACCTATGGTCTATGTGAGTATTAAAGCAGCATGGAGACAGGGTTACACTGTTACTCTTGTATTTGATTCATATATTTTACCTGAAAGAGGTACCTGGGAGATATTTTCCCCTGATGGACTTTGAGGCTCAGAGAAGGTACAACCAATGGCAAAACTGAGACTGGAATTATGCTGTCCGAGGAAGTAGTCACCAGTTGCACGTTGCTATTTAAATTTTAATTAATTAAAAGTAAGTAGCTAAAAATGCAGTTCCTAGAGTTGTACTAGCACATTCTATGTGGTCAGTCATCCTGTGTATTTAGTGGTGACCCTATTGGACCACACAAATGATCAACTTCATTGCCTCTCCTAATATACTCATGTTCTGATTGGTAGCACTGGGTGGGTGCATTTCTCCACTAGACAGGACTGTGTGCTATGAAACCAAGGCTCTGCACTTATCCACTCATTCTTGCCTTCCTTGTGTTTTAGGCCCACCACTGACCATGGCAACAAAAAATCCAGTCTTCCAAGAGATTTGTGCTTTATTTGAAGAACTGAAACCATTTCTGAAATAGCCAAGGAACAATCTGGAGCCATCCGTGGAGTAAATATAATAATTTCTTACATTTATGACAATACCAAGAGTTTACAGAGGGCTTTCATATGTCATTGTCTCATGTAAGCTCCAACATAACCATTAAATATGAGAGCAGATATAATTTTTACACATTTTCTAGGTAAGAAAGTTGAAGTTCTGCATGTAAAAATGACCAACTAGAATAGACATGTTGAAGCCTGTATTAGACAACTCATGTATGCACGGACATATTAGAGGCATTCAAAGCAAGATATATAACCATAAAAGGAAAATTTCTGCTTTTCATTGTTTGTGTCTAATCCATACCCAGTTTAGGAAAAGTAGAGAAGCATAAGGCATGAAGGAAACATGGTCTCTACCCTCTCAGAGCTTATCTTCCAGCTCAGAAAGTATCCATATATCCCTAGATAAAGTGTAAGTTAGCAAGTAATGTCATGGTCATATGCAATTTTGCTCCTTCATGCAGCCTCACTGCTTAGCATGGAGCCCACCACATAGTAGGCATTTAATACCCATTTGTTGAATAAATTTGTGTGTGCATGTAGTCAATGCTCGGGTCCAGGTGAGGGAACAGGCAATGTATATAATAACCCAAGACCCTGAGATGTGACTTCATCTCCATCTATTTATGTATTTGTCGGTTAAAATGTACACTGACTTCTCTCCTTGCTTGAACTGCTTTTCTGATAGCAATTTTTATATAAACACATCTTTACCTCAGGAAATTGCCTAGGGCATTAGATTACCAAGAAAGGCTAAAACTATTGTGGGAAACAGCAAAAAAAGTTTGCATTTAAAGTAAAAATAGGAATGAAAGAATGATATAAGAGAACTAGTCACAGACAGCTAGCTGTTGGACCCAAAATGGGAGAGCCTTTTGTAAAATGTTTGGGAAGATAAAGTTGTCATTTGATTTGGAGTATCTCTGTCACTTGACCCAATTGCTAATGGAAGGGAAAAGAGATTTTTAAAAAATATATTGGAAGGCTTCTTGAATGACTCCCAATATCTTAGAAAAATTGTGAATTGGGTACAAAACTGGGTACTGGGAGGATTGATTCTATTTTTTTAAACTTCAAGGAAAAACTAAGACTGTAATAGATCTATGCTTTATTCATCTTCACCATCCCAGTAGAGAATGAACAGATAAGCAAAAATGTAAATTATATTTCGGAATATTTCTAACTTCAATCAGAACTGAAGATGTAGTTGTACTTTCTTTTTCTTTTTCTTTTCTTTTTTTTTTTTTTAAGATTTTATTTATTTATTTGACGGAGAAACACAGCCAGAGAGGGAACACAAGCAGGGGGAGTGAGAGAGGGAGAAGCAGGCCTCCCGCCGAGCAGGGAGCCCGATGTGGGACTCTATCCTGGGTCTCCGGGATCATGACCTGAGCCGAAAGCAGTCACTTAACCAACTGAGCCACCCAGGCGCCCTGTAGTTGTATTTTCTAATACAAGTCTTTTCAAAGTAAGATGTTCATACTTGGTTGGTCTAGGGAAAGCGTGGAAGAGGGGAGAGCCCACAGCCACCTCAAAGTTTATCGGTCTCCTTATTTGAGTGATTTGAGTGATGCTCCGCCTAAGGTGAAATAGTATGAAGACTTGAATTAGATGCTGCTTCACTCTAATATGGGTTCCTCTTTCTTTTGCTCAGGTCCTGACTTCAGAAGCAACATAGGCCTGATATTGTCACAGAAGCATCTACAACTTAAATTAGGACGGGGGCAGAGACCCTAGATAATTCTCTAGGAGCCTAAGATATGGCTATTCCCTTATAAGTGAATTTTTATAACAGCCTCCTAACAGGTCTCTCTGCCTCCAGCCCTTGCTCTCTGCAACCCATCTGTCTTGCCCCTCTACAAACAAGCTCCTCATTGCCTATGAAATTAAGCACAAACTCCTTGCCCAAGCATTCAAGGTACAGTACCATCTGACACTAACTTGCTTCTAAAACCCAATTTCTTCCTTCTCCATTCTAGACAAACTGCTCTGCTCATTACTTCATAATTATATTCATATTTAGGATGATTCTTTAAGGTTTACCCATACCTGAAATTGAACCCCCAAATTTCCACATTTCCTTGGCCTGTAATAAGCTACGATGCTTACTGATTGGAAGGATGGATGGATGGGTGGAAGGGTAAATGGATGAGGGGAAGGATGAATGGACAGATGGAAGGATGAATGGACGGATGGAAGGATGAATGTATGGATGGATGGATGGGAGGAGGATGGATTCCATCCCTGTGTTTCTTGCAATCCCAACTCTTCTTTACTAACATATTTTGTGTTTATCTAATCCTACTTTGAACCCTAAGTCACTGTCTCTACCTAGTCGGCACTTAGCATATGCTGATTTGAGTGGCTAATTAGTAATTAGCCAACTAGTCAATTAAATCGATGAGTATTTGTTCAGTGCCTATTATATAGCAGACACTGCACCAGGCATCAAGGATAGAGACAAATGAGGTTCCTGCCCACTGAATTGAGCTCTCAGTCTAATAGAGAAAATCACCAGTCATTTCTTTTCTTTTCTTTAAATTTTTTTTTATTATGTTATGTTGGTCATCAGTCATTTCTACAGAAGACACACACGGGGACCGCTATGTGAAATCGTTAGGAAAATCCAGATGATGGTGACTCAATAACATCTGAAGGACTAAGGCAATGTTCCCAAGGAGTGATAACATTTGAACTGAGGAATGTTGAGTTGTGAGCATTTTTTTCTTCAAATCCACCAGCACAGGGATTTTGTTTTGATCAGGGCCTCATAGTTAGTAATATTAATCTTGTGAATTTTGAGCTGCATCACCATGATTAAAGAGATTTCCTACCCTTATCTCAATTAATTCTCACAAAACTCATCAGGCAGAGGGGCCCACAGGACCCAAGGGCAATATCCATTCAATCTCACGGTCAGTACACATTTATAAAGAAGTTGTTTTGTTTTGTTTTGTTTTGTTTTTGTATCCCTATTATGGATCTTTCAGTCCCACCGAGCAATTAGAAAGAATGAAGTTACTTAGTAGAGGTGAGGATTTTCTGGTCTGTCTTTAATAGCTTTGAGCTGCATCACCTTCACATTTCATTAAGGTTGACTTAGGCCTTATTTTTGGAGGGGGAAAAACTATGAGCAGGTAGAAAGGAACTTGGAGAATCCAACTTCAGAGGACATCTTGGGGTATGAGGGTGGATAAATGGTGTGAGCACAAGGCATTCATTTTCAATGCATTCTAAGGAATCATGTGTCAGGGATACTCTCCACTATAGAGGAGAACTGAGGTCACCCTTGGAATAAGGAAAGAGGAGACATTTATGCTCACAAAAAGAGACCAATATCAAAGACTCAAGTTTTAAAATGACTTTTAAATTGTGATGAGTTTGGTGTAACCTCTCTGGCCAAAAGAGCTTTGCCTTCTAAATGGCAGGGGAGTCCTCCCTCACCTCTGCTAGCAGAGTTTTCCTTGTCTTCAGGAAAGTGCTATATAAACATGGCAGAAATATGTTCCTGGATGAACGAGAAAGAAAAGATGGGCTTTAAATTGCAACACAGTGAAGGTTTGTAATTCCAGCACTTCCCCCAGCTCTTAGTATCTAATCCTTGAAGCCAGTTGGTGAAACTCAAAGATTACATGGTAAATTGACTAATAATTTAAGAACTGCCAAAAGAAAACATATAGTCCACCTTCTTCTAAGTAAAGATCCGTGTGAATCATAGACCTAAAAGCTCCTGTATTTGGGCTGCAAATGTAAAAGCACTGAGCAGAAACTACCCAAACTCCTTCGAAATGAAAACAAACCTGATATGTCAAAGGCCCAAAGATTTGTGGTTATTGCTCATTCACCTAAGGTCCCAGGATACTCATGAATCTGGGATGGTCCAGACCAGAATTTTCAATTTTGAGTGGGACAATTTTCTTGAGCAGAGGGCCACGAACAGTTGGAAACATTTCCTTTTCTCATGTTACTGTTGAATTGTTTTTACCCGAGAGACTATTAAGAACACACAAAGCTTTGGGCTCTTAAAATATGAGACTTATTTGTCCTAGTAGATTTGTTTTCTTGAAAAGTGTGTTCTGG
Source organism: Spilogale gracilis (assembly GCA_004023965.1). Taxonomy (NCBI): domain Eukaryota; kingdom Metazoa; phylum Chordata; class Mammalia; order Carnivora; family Mephitidae; genus Spilogale; species Spilogale gracilis. The sequence goes on from PITA01026848.1 coordinate 15,278, forward strand.
TCTTAGGTTGCAAAAGGAATAAGACCTCCTGCCAAGATATGAGTGCACACATGCTAGGATGGATGCATTAGCTACTTCATGGTAGCTTGTTACTCTTCTGTAAAATGTGCAATGTTTTGAGGAGAATGGGTTAGAGCACACTGTGGGGATTGAGAACATGGATTTTGAGGTTAGGCAGATCTGGATTTGAGTCCTGGCTGGTCAGATCACTGGCTTGATGACCTTAGGCAAGTTTTCTGTTTTTTTGTTTTGTTTTGTTTTGTTTTGTTTTTTGTTTTTTGTTTTTTGTTTTTAACTGAAGAACATATTTCTTCCTCTGTAAAATGATGATAACACGACCTACCACATGGTATTGCTTGGAGGATTAAATGAGAGTAAGGACATAAAGCCCTTAGCAGGGTGTCTAGCATAGCATCAGCATTCAATAAAGAGTAGGTGTTATTTTTGCAATTACCACTATTCCTCCCATCATCTAAATACCATGGAGTCTTGCTGAATCCACACTCTGATCTAAGACACCAGACTCTTTTCAGGCTTCTGGTGATGGTTTATTGGTGCTTCTCAGTACATTGAGCACATGTGGTGCTATGATCATGGGAATTAACAGTCTCTGGGATCCATGTATGATTTAGAGGATAGTGTGCCAATCAATGAGAGACAAGGACACATGAGAACATGTCTAACAGAGTCACTGCAAGATGTGAATCTAAGTCATATGCAGAATGAGAATTCTGAAAATATTTAGCAGAAAGAAGACTTAGAAGGAAAAACATAGCCCCTTCCAAATATGTGAAGGACTATAGTATCAAATGGGAAAAGGAATAGATAAGAGTTTTTCTATCTTGACCCTACTGACATTTTGGGCTAGATAATTTTTATTGTGGGGCTACCAGGTTTAATTATGGAATGTTTAACAGTATTTCTGGCTTCTATGTACTAGATGTCAGTAGAATTTTGGTGGTTGTGACAATTAAAAAAAATATCTCCTGAGAAGCAAAATCATACCTTTGGTAGAAAACCACTGAACTAGATTAATCTTATAGATCAGAGTAGAGCTATGACCAGCTTACGGAAATGCCCATGAAGAAGGTATTTGTTAATCCCAAGGAAGACTTTGTTACCAACCAGGAAGTCCCCATCACAGAATAGAGCACCTCAAAGAGCAGTGAGCTCCTTGTCACTGGAGGCATCTTAAACAAAGGCTGAGATACCGTTGGGGTTTTCCTAAATGAAGTACCTATTGTCTATGGATTGTTAGTATTCATGATTTCCATATTGCTATTTCCATATTGCTAATTTTGCAAACGCTATGTTGTTTTTGAAACAAATTTCTATCATTTTAAATGGGCTCTCTTAACTGAGTCTAGTCCATCCTCAGCAAACACTTTTAAGGAGAGGGCCAATATATTGATGGGGATGGGGGACATCAAAACTTTGGACTCTGCTCTACCACTGTTTGTGAGTTGCTAAACCTCTCTGGGTCTTAGGATCCAAGATGCTTTCATTCAAGTCCAACATGCTCTGGTTCTGGAATGTTGTTTCCTAACTGTGATGTCAAACCATAAACTTTCTGTCTTACTGCTCCTCGTTTATAATTAATGATGTAACTGGTAAGTCTGAAACATTCTAATCCACTCAAATCTAGATATTCTGCTTGCAGAAGTGATCAGCTCTTACAATAGAATACGATGCAGCCATCAAAAAGAATGAAATCCTGCCATTTGCAACGATGTGGCTGGAACTGGAGGGTATTATGCTAAGTGAAATAAGTCAATCAGAGAAAGACAATTATCATATGATCTCTCCAATATGAAGAATTTGAGAGGCAGGGTGGTGGTTCATGGAGGGAAGGAAAAAATGAAACAAGATGGGACCGGGGAGGGAGAAAACCATAAGAGATTTGTAATCTCAGGAAACAAGATGAGTTTTTCTAGGGGGTGGGGGGGAAAGATAGGGTGGCTGGTTTATAGAAAAAAATTAATTAAAAAAAGAAGTGATTAGCTCTTAAAATATGAATGAGAAGAATAAGATAAAACAGAAATTTTAGGTGAAATATAAATGAATATTACCTTTAATTATTAAATAAAAAATGTATGTAAGCTTCAAGTTTTTGCTTCCTGCAGAAAACAAAAACAAAAAAACACAACGCTGTGCATACAGAAAGTAATCAGTGTATAGTAACTGGATTAAATGAAATAAAAGTACCTTGCTACATAGTGAATTTTATGCTTAAAACCCAGCATGTAGTCTGATTCTTGGAACATTATCTTGATTCCCAACTATGTTAAATTTGAGATACATTTTTCTCCATATAGTCTCTAGTAACATTATATAATGTTATCACAGATCCTTCTTGCCATATGGCTCTCTGACCATATTTCCAATATTGAGAGATAGCATCAACATGCTTTCTTATAAAACTGGCTAAATGTGTCCATTGCAAAGACAATAAACTGATTCTTAAAGAGGATAATATGTTCTCTAATTGTTAGATATAGAGTTATTCTTCCAGTTGAATAAACCAATCCATCATCTGCCTAATATGTACATCTGAAATCTAAAGATTTGTCCTTCCTAACATCCAACTTGAGAATGATTAGACTAATAAATCAAGGATAGAACTAACCCAAGAGGTAAGATGTGGTAAGAAAGAGATCATTGCCAGAGGAAGAAATTGCTTGAATTTTTCAAGCAAGGATGGCTCCTTCTTAGATTTATCATAGATGGTCCATTCACTTTTTTGAAGGGGCTGGGTCAGTCAAAACAGGCTAGGTTATGATGCACTAACAAAGAGCCCCAAATTTTATAACTATAATGGTTATTTCTGGTCTTATCCATCTTGGGTGTACTTCAGTGCTGCTCCCTGTTTACCCTCTGTTCACTCCAGAGCCCAGACTGACCGCTTTGTCAGTTTTCCCTTTGGGACACTGCTAGTTATTAAGCAGGAGAGAAAGGTGCCTGAAGACCACATAGTAACTCTTAAAACTTCTGCATGTCAGCGACATACACCACTTTCCACACGGTTCACTGGACTACAGTAGGCCGCATGGCCAAGCCCAGTCAATAGGGAGTGAAATAAAATTCCTCAGAGAGGCGGCAGTGAGTATTTGTGAGCAATAATACACACTGCCATAGTTCTTTTTCCGCAGAATTAACCACTGGTCAGAGACAAGCTGAATGATGTAAGCCTGAAAATGGAAGCTCACCTGTGTGTGTCCACTCATGGGTGGGGAATTTGGAAGGGCATTTCTTTGTCTGAAAATCCTCCTCTCCCTCCTGCTTAGTTGGGTGGGGAATCCGAAGTTTGGCATCTTTCCCATAGCCCCCTGTTAACTTTGGGAGAGAAGGTACTGTGTCCCCTGATGGAGTGGAGATGGCAGGCACAAACTGAGACACCGTGTTTTCTCATGTAGTTCCCCTGTCGGTGCATCTGTGGGTGTGTGGCCACCTTGCTAACTAACCGCTTGTAGAGACATTTAGGAATCCATGTGTCTGGCCTTATTATGGCAAGATGGTTCCACCAGAGCTGAGTGCGAGCAAGTGGCACTGATGAGCTGCTGTCTGTCTAGTTAGTTTGCCTTTGTGGGCTTCTCTTCCTTTCCAGTCCCCATTGCTTATGACATGTGTGTTGTTGAAATTGTGTCAGAGTGAAAAGCTCTCATTGACCATAAAAGGAGGAAAAACAGGTAAATGTGACATGTAACTTTTCTGCATAAATCTCCTATGTTGCCTTAACTCCTTGTGCGACAGAGGACAGCTCATCTGGAAGTTCTCTTCATTGCACATCAGAACGCAAATTCATTGTTTTCTTTTTTCCTCTGCATCCCAGAACAGCACAGCCCCCAAGTGTTTGGGAAACTGTGACTTTGCAAAGCTCCTGAGTATCCCCAAAGAACAAACTTGGAGTCTAACACTAGATGATGTCAAATGCTAAATGGCCTCTTGTTTGGGCAGCCAGAGGACAGATTTAGATTTGAAGTCATCATCTATAATCTACTAAATTCATGATTTTATGATGTGATTAGGCAGGCTTTTCTCTGCAATGGCCTAAAAATAAGATAATGCAATGGAAACTGAATTCATTGGATGTATAAACAGCCCTTTCTCTGAGATGGTGATTTCTCTAGGTCAGATTTCTTGTGATTGGCAGGAAGCTGTGACAGCTCATATTGTATGTTCCTAAGAGGAACATGGGTAGAAATGGTCAATTAGAGCTGCCACTCAGCCTCTCCTCCTGTCGGCTGCTGGTGGACTGCCACTTGGGCTCTGAACTAGCTATTAAGATGGGGAAATCCTGCTCCCCATTGCCATTGGGTTAAGTGAGGTGATTCCAGAAAAATCTTAATTGCATGCCCACATACCTAAAGTTACAACCCAGCAAAAATGAGGCAACTTACACAGTGGGATAGAATTAGCCATTCTTCTGTGTAGGTACAGTATAATTCCTTTCAGTATAATATTTCCCCCTGATTTTTGTCAAACCATTGAGGCGAATATGCCTCTTGTCCCATTGCATAGCTTTCTCCTCTGTGCATATAATCTTCCCTCACTCTCACTACACACAGGCACATGCCCTCCCAGAAGCATGTAGCAACACAGCTATACATGTGATTTTCCTTTCCTCTTTCTTTTTTTCTGATGCCCTGATTTCAAGGTGAATGGGGTCAGTTTAGAGAGCAGCTGGTTGGAGTTGGTCCTTAGTGAATTTCCTCCTTGAGTTGTGAGATTTGTTGCCAAGTCATTCATTTCTCCCTGCATGTTTGTTGTAAAGTTGAAAAGAAAACAAAAGGCAAGTTCAGTCCAATATGGGAAACTAGATGAGCAGGTGGGGAAGACACGTAGAAGTTCTGTCAGTGCTATCATGAAGAAAATGTTGTACTGGAAGTGAGCTAGAGAAAATGCTGAGCTTGGATCCAGATTTCTTTGAAGTCGTCTTTGGGATTAAGCAAGTAGGAAAGATTAACAAAGGGGAAAGGAAGGGAAAAGAGAAGAGAAAGAGAGGGAAGGAGAAAGCATTCTAATCAGGAAGGATAGGTGGAAATGAAGAGAGATTCTCTCAGGTATTAACATGGTCTGGAGCCTTTCCTCCTGGATTGAGTTAAGAGGAATGAAGAAGCACCCAGACAGATTGGACATGGAATGAGCCTGGGTAGGAGAATGAGCAAGTAGCAAAATCTTGAGGTAGACCACGAAGATATAGAGTGGGTGGGAACCCTTCCCTTTTGTAAGTCAGAGCCTACTCTGCAACCTCCTGGAACTCAGATGACAAGGGGATAGCCAAGAACCATCCTGCTAGTGCTGTTGGCTGATACCTGCCTTACAGCCTATCTTCCAGGTACTGTTGATGCCAACTCTGGGTCCAAGGCAGGAACAGCGAGGAGGCCTTTGCCCTCCAGCTATTCAGGCAGGAGGGACATCTTCCAGCAAGGCCACCCAACCTATACTCTGTGGTCTAGTTTGGGGCTCTCACTTATGACAGCTCATTTTGAGCAGGAGCTTACTTGGGTCAATTCTATCAGAACATAAAGGTTTTGTCCTCTCAGACACAAACGGCTGCACTGGGGACATTAATAGCCAGTACTCATTGAGCTGTCATGGACTCAAACTGGGATAAAGTTGCAAAATACTCCAGATGCTGCTTTGCTGTTTGGAAGGACTTGTGCCCTAACGCAAAAGGAATGACTAGCTTGCATGAAATGGCAAAAGGTGGGTAGGGACTTATACTCAAATATTGAAGTTTGAGCCAGACTTTAGAGCTCTTTGTGAGCAGAAAGAGTAGGACTGCTCCGAGATGTCCTTTGTCAGAGCTAAGTCTTGGGCCTTAGAATGTAAAGAGAGGACAGAACAGAAAAAGGAGAATAGGAAGAGTATCCCAGGTCAGGCTGAGGTAGTTTGAGCACATTGGTCAAGCTGGGAGTGACACAGATCTGTGGGGACAGAAACCCAATGGTTGGAAGCCATTATTTTTTTTTTCAAGATTAAGAATTACTTTTTTTTTTTTAAGATTTTATTTATTTATTTGACAGAGACAAACACAGCTAGAGAGGGAACACAAGCAAGGGGAGTGAGAGAGGGAGAAGCAGGCTCCCCACCAAGCAGGGAGCCCAGTGCGGGGCTGGATCCCAGGACTCTGGGATCATGACCTGAGCTGAAGGCAGAAGCTTAATGACTGAGCCACCCAGGCGCCCCTGCAAGGCATTATTAACATGTGAGAGTGTTGCTATTGGTTGCACATGAAGTGCTAGGGTTTTGTACTCCCACCATGATAAAAGACCCTGGCTTCAGATTAAAGACTCGGGCTTTTGTTATACTTCTAAAGTGGTTACTAAGGGCTTGGGACTATATCAGGTCATGTATATATAAAAAACTAAAGACAATGCCTGCGACACAATAGCTCCTCAATATATGTTTGGTTGTAACTGAATTATTTTGAGAATTACAGGGAATCCTTTCCTTTCCTTCTCTTCCCTTTTTTCTTTCCTTTTTCTTTTCCTTTTTCCTTTTCTTTCCTTTCTTCCTCCCTTCCTCTCTTTCCTTCTTTCTTTCTTTTCCTTCCTTCTTTCCTCCCTCCTTCCCTCTCTCCCTTTCCTTCTTTCTTTCCCTTCCTACTTTCCTCCCTCCTTCCCTCCTTTCTTTCTCCTTTCCTTTCCTTTCCTTTCCTTTCCTTTCCTTTCCTTTCCTTTC
>PITA01026849.1:0-21951 GCA_004023965.1 Spilogale gracilis
AAGAAAGAAAGAAAGAAAGAAAGAAAGAAAGAAAGAAAGAAAGAAAGAAAGAAAGCTTAATACTCTGAACTAATAACTCAACGGATGCCCTTCAAAACAGTTCCCAACAATTGGGAACTGCCGGTGTTGTGGACTGATGGCATTCAACAGATACTTTCTTAACTAAGGCATATTCTGAGTATGGCTAGCAACTGTAATTAGGAAGGAAGAGAGACAGGGAAGGAAGAGTGGGGAGTAAATAAAGGTGAAAAAAAAAAAGGAAGGAGGGAGGGGAAGGAAGGAAAAGGGAGAGGAAAAATGGAAGGAGAGGGGAGGGAGAGAGTGTTAACCTAAGCAAAAAGGAAACAGCTTAATGATTAGGAAATCAAGTGACACCAAACCAACTATCCTTGAAAATGAGTAAGATTAAAGTGGATCACAAAGGTAAGGATTTATGTGAGGAAAAGAGAGTGGGAACAATAAAGAGCTTTCATAATGACACCCAAACTAGAAATCACTCTTGGCACAAGAATGACTAACTCCACTTTTAGTCTCATGGTGTCCTGTTAAGACCACCTAAAGAGTACATCACAGTAAATGCCCTCAGCAGTTGAAATGGCCCTTAGCCTTGTGGGAATCAATCACAGGTACTCCTTAGAACCCCCATAATCAAGGTAATTCCAGGCTGTGCGTCTTTACAGTGGCCATTATGATATACCTCTGGCATGTTGAGATAGTTAAGATCTGTTCACAACACAAACAGTTGTCTAAGAGCTAGGACACTTAAATTCAATCCAAGTGAACCTTGGTGACATTTGGAAAGGATCTAATAATATTCAACCAACACTCTAAAAGCAACTTCTACAAGCAATCTATCATTTATAGACAAATCATTACTTGACAAATCAAAGTATTCTCATTTTAAGTAAAGATAAAGAAATACTATGTTGTAACCAGGATTCCACATGTCAAAAAAAAAATGTGAATCAAAAAAATGAGTCAAAATAATGTTTTTTTGCTTCAATTTTCTAGCTTTCTTTGGTCATGTAAATGAGTTAAGGCAATAACCATGCTGCTAGTTCAGTAAGAATGTCCATAACACTATTCTTTCAGGAAATTTATAAACTTTGTAAAGATAAATTATTCTGTTTGGAAGTATAGCTTTGATCAAATTATAACACTAAATAAAATTTTAACTTTTTAGGACTCAGGATTAAAATAAACTCATATTAATTAATACAAAGATATTAAAAAGCTAAATTACCCAGGTAATAATTGAATTGTAATGTTATCCTCAAATTTTCAAGGTTTATCTGAGTTCCATTTCTATTTCTCTGAGAATCATTTACATTTTTACCTAAAAATATTTTTCTCCTCATATACATTTTATGAATGTATTAACTGAACCATGCAAAGTTTTCAGTTTACCTTTCAACAGTCAGTACTTCTCCTAATAATTAGATAGTAAGAGCTCAGTTTTGTTTTTGTTGTTATTGTTCTTGTTTCTTATAAACACCTCTGGTACAGGCTCCAATTTTACTCTTGATTTGAAACAAGGAGTTAAGTTATAGTTCTCGACCCTGGTGCACAAACCAAAATCATCTAGGGGCTTTAAAACATACTATACCCAGGTCCCATCCCAAAGGCTTCCAATAAAATCTGGGTATCAATAGTTCTTGAGCTTGTTCAAATGATTTTAGATCGCATCTAGGACTTAATCACCATAAAAGTATTTCAGTCTAGAAAAATTAGAACTCAAGTCACTACATTGCATAAGCCATAAAGAATACATAACTGAAAAGAAATATACCACTATAAAAAGAGAAATATTCATATATTGTTATGAAATTTTCTATATGTAAAACAACTTTGGGTAGATTCAGAATTAATTTGTATGGAAGTAATATGTAGAGGGGCGCCTGGGTGGCTCAGTTGGTTAAGCGACTGCTTTCAGTTCAGGTCACAATCCTGGAGACCCGGGATTAAGCCCCTCATCCGGTTCCCTGCTCAACGGGAAGACTCCCGTTTCTCCCTCTCTCACTCCTCCTGCTTGTGTTACCTCTCTAGCTGTGTTTTCTCTCTGTCAAATAAAGAAATAAAATATTTTTTTTAAAAAAAGGAATTAATATGTAGAGACCAGTCAGAGCTAATTCCAAACAAAAATTGCGAAACTGACAAGAGAGTAGAGTTAGTACCCTACTCTCCCCTATCTTCACCTCTATATTTGCCTTCTCTCTGAAGTCTCAAGACTAGACTTAGTACACAATTCTTCTCTAGAGGGCTAAGGTCCCAGGAAAGATTCCCAGAAGAAAACTAAAATTGTTTGACTCCCTTGGAGTCAAATATTTATTATTTATTATTTAATGTACTCCTGATAACATTACGGCAATAACAGTGCAAACAAATAGGAATATGATGAATAAAAACACATTACAAAATTAAATATTTGTGCTTACTTTTAAATGTGGACACATGTCTCTCTTGTGGCACTGCATCCAGAAGTTTCCTTGAAGATTATCTTGGCTAAGAAAGAAAAAAAAAATCTCTTTAGTTTTTAAATAAGGCAATAAAATGTGGTGTTTGAAATGTGACTGTGCCACTTTATGATCCTGGGAAAGATACTTAACCTTTCTAAGTCTCAACTGTATAGTGGAAAAATAATAAAATATAAATATTAGACAGAATAATATATACAATATAAATAGCATATGGAAAGCTTTGATAAATATTAGCCGTTATTATGATAAAAATCACTATTTTTAATTTTATCATTTTCTTAAGAAAACATTCTTTCATCTCAAGATCATGTTTAAAGTTATTTTTCATGAATCTTTGCTTCTCCAAATCACTTTTGCTCACATATTTTCATAATACATTTGGTGAAAACAATCATTAGGGAACCAACAGCAGTTTTCTTAAATCATAATGGATTTATTATATATAGTACTTAGTGATCAAAATAAAACATGCGGGTGAAGAATCTCATCAGAATCATTTGAAAACTCTTTCAAACACTAATTCCTTTGCTACCCACAGATCAACCCAATACTAATCTCAGATTCTCTCCACTTTCCTGTTTCTTGTTAATAATCCCATCTTCTGGGTTTTGAAGACACCTGTTTTTATCCAGCACTTCTTGGAGATACGATTACATCATTGGTGCCCTTTCCTCAGCCCCATTTTTAGTCAGTTGTAATATACTATCAATTTCACTTCCAAAATGGCTCTTTCATATTTCCTTTTCTTTTGCCTTCCCAAGTCAGTGACTCTAGACCAAGTTCTATTAACTATTGTATGAGTCTTTTCCCCCAGCAAATCCATTTTATTCATAGCCACTGAATTAACCTTCATAATGAAAAATCTAGAATATGTTACTTCCTTGATTAAATATATTAAATATTTTCCCATTCCTTACAAAAAAGCTAGTCTGACATTTTTAGCTAAATGAGCATTCAAGGATTTCATGAGAGGACTTCCATCTGTTTTCAGGGTTTTATTTCACACTTCTTTTCACCTACCATAATTTTCAACCAAAAGGGAACAAAACTTCTATAAACACGGCTTTCATTTTCTGGCCTCTTTCTGGTTCCTCAAGTGGATGCCCACCTGTCTGATAATACCCCTCAGGCAAATGGGAATTGTGAAATCTGATGTCGCAGGCCTTTAGAAGCAGAGGCAGAAGCAGGACAGAGTAGGGTAGGCAAAGTTTTGAGGAAAAAGGTTACCAAAACTTTGGCGGGGATATTATCAGTTTCAATGAATGGCTTAGGAGGAAACCAAAAATCTTTATAGAGACAAATGGGATAGCAACTTAGGTGAAAAGAGAATAAATAACGAAAGTGGATGGTGGAGGGTTAAAATCTGGAGAAATTCCTCAAGTCACATCCTAGGAATCTCATATGTTCCTTTGATCTCAAAGCCTGCAGGGAAGATGTTAACATGGCTGCTGCCTTCTTTAGCCCCAACTTTTCCTTTTTTAATCATTCCAGTTTCTTGCCATTGACATCATGCCCATTAGTCACAACTTTTAGCACATGTTACCACCAAGAAACCTTTCCAATATCTCCCACAAAAGCTATCATTCCTTCTTCTGAATTTTCATGGCATGTTGTCTTTACTTTCGTGTCATGTTGAATTCTTCCTATTTTACTATGACTTTTGAGGACAGGACTCATGTATTTTCATCTTTGACTCTGCCCCAGCAGGGTCTGGCTGTTAATTACATAAGAACCTTTCCCTGTGTTATGTGTGTGTTGTGTCTCTTCCTTCCTCTTCAGCATCCCCATTCACAAATAAAGAAAATTAAGTCAATAGACACTAAATAATTTGTCCAGGAGAATAATCACCCTGACATCTGACTTGCCTAATCATTCTATACTAAATAACTTTCACTCAGTCTTTTATAAACCTGTAATATTTCACAATAAATGGACTAACTTTAAAGTAATTTTCCAAGTGATTAGGAGAGTCAATCAGCCTATCTGTGGATATGAGGGATTTCTACCAACCTTAAGAATAGTTGAAGAAATATTTCTTATGAAATCAAATAGCTATAATAACATGAACTTTTTTAAAATTTTGAAACATGCGTAATACATTTTCACTCCCACATACTGTCAGCTGAATCTAAAGCCAAATATTGAAAACTTGCTTTGCCTTTTCTTACTAACTCTTGCCTTATGGTTTCTAAAGCCCCATGACACATCTAGTAGTCTTTCTCTCTCAGGAGCAAAAGCAAACCTAATTCTCTTCTCCCAAATATTCTCTTTGTTTAGCCATCCATCTGCTACAGATCTGCTCTTCTCTCATACTCGTATACTATTTCAGGAAACAGTCCTATTACTCAATAAAGCCATTTGTACTGACAAGCTCTGCTTACCTAAGGAGAGAGTCACCCCTTGGTTTCTGAGGTTCTGAATTAACAGAACCTCAGCTCCAGCCAGTGTCATTAGTAGTAACTGAAGTGATGTCACCAGAGGTGAACTGAGAGGACCAAGAGGGCAGGAAGGACTGCTTTAGCCCCATTATGTTTAATAAAATCATTGCTACTGAGGAAAGCTACAGGTAGAAATGAAGAATAACAGTGCTAATATTTTGGAAGGCGTAATATTGTGATTTCTAAAAAATATATATATTTTCATCATTCAGATGACTGAAATATATTTGGTCTTCCTCCAAGTTCCTGGCTCACAGCTCCAAAAATCTTTGGAATTTCTTGTGGTAAGGATGAGTAATGTGTCTTTTGTTATGTTATTGAAGATAGCTTTTGGACCCAAACTAAAGTAGGTTGGGGGTTGTAAGGTTGCTGTAAGGACCAATCCCTTGATTCAAGGGTTGGAACTTTCAGTCCCAAACTCACTCTTCCTCTGGGGAGTAATAGGGGCTGAAGGTTGAGTCAGCCAATGGCCAATGATTTTAGTCAACTGTGAATATATAATGAAATCTCCATAAAAACCCAAAAGGAGACCTTCCAGTTGGAAAAAGTGTGGGGATGCTAGGGGGAGGGGCACTCCTGGAGAAAGCATGGAAATTCTGTGCACTTTCCCCATACTTTGCCTAGTGTATCTCTTCATCCTCTTCATCTGGTTGTGGATGTGTATCCTTTACCATATCCTTTAATAAACTGGTAAATGTAAGTAAGTGCTTCCTTTGAGCTGCTCTAACAAATTAATCAAACCTAAGGAAGAGTCCATTGGAACTTACAGTTTGCAGCTGGTTGGTCAAAAGCACAGGTCACAACGCGGGGCTTGCCACTGGCATCTGAAATGAGGCATGGAGGGCAGTCTTGTAGAACCAAACCCTTAACCTCTGGAATCTGATGCTGTCTCCAGGAAGATAGTGTGAGAATTGAGTTGAATTCTTTGACACCTGGTGTCCTATAATTGGTGTTTTGGAACTGAGACCCTCCCATCCCCCACTGGAATTGGGTCTGGAAACCCCAAAAGAGAAATGGATTTAATTTGATGTGGGTCAACTTTCCTAAGGTATACATTTGGAATTCTACTGTGAAATAATTTTAGTAACCTGTGAAGTGCTTCACATACTGGAAAATTCCCAGTACACAATGTTTACACATTAAAAGCTCTCAGTGGTGCCTCAGTGGCTCAGTCAGTTAAGCATCTGACTTTAGCTCAGGTCATGATCTAGGAATCCTGGGATCAAGTCCCACTTCCAGGGCTCCCTGTTCAGTGGGGAGTGTGCTTCTCCCTCTGCCCCTACTCCCACTTGTCCTCTCAATCTCTCTCTCTCTCAAATAAATAATTAAAGTCTTTAAAAAAACAAACAAGCAAAATAAAGAACTTCTGACCTACCTACTCCAAGAAAACCAATCTGGTTTGTCATACTTTTTTACATTATGGGATCCAAAAAAAAAAAAAAAAATGCTGGAACTGATAAAATCAAGACCATGATTTGCATTACTCAATTATTTTATAAGCAATTTGCATTACTCATTATTTTATGAAACTGAGTGTTCTCTACAAGTGCTATACTGAGAAGCATAACACAATTCATTTAAAAAAATTGGAAGCCCTTTTTTGTGAAGAAGGTATTTTTATTTATTTATTTATTTTTATTGTTACTTATTTTTAAAATAAAATTTTAATCTATTTCATAGTATAAAAAGGGTCTTCTTTTCTTTTTTCCCCAAACTGTCCCAATATAAAGATAACTGACTTCATCCTTGCATTTTCAAAAGCCATATTTGTTTTTGTGTGTCTATTTTTTAAAAGATTTTATTTATTTATTTGATGGAGAGATAGAAAGAGCACAAGTAGGCAGAGTGGCAGCCAGAGGGAGAAGTAGAAGCAGGCTCTCCACTGAGCAGGGAGACCAATGCAGGGCTCGATCCCAGGACCCTGGGAACATGACCTGAGCCTAAGGCAGCAGCTTAACTGACTGAGCCACCAAAGAGCTCCTGTGTGTCTATTTCCATGCAGAATATAAAATATACCTTCTGCTGTGAGCCATGAAATACTTTGCAAAATCACATATTTCATTACACCAAAGCCATAATAAATACTGGCAAAATAAATAAGGTGTTTTTTGTTTGTTTGTTTGTTTGTTTGTTTGTTTGTTTTTGTGGTACAAAAATTGTTGACCTTTAAAAAATAAAATAGTCCTTTTTAATTTTTTGTTTTTCACACCTGATTCTTGCCTTGTATCATAAAATGAATTTTTTTATAAACTTTTTTCTCTAAGATTCATTCAAAACAAAACAAAACAAAACTAATAGAATAAGTTTCTGGAATTGGTAGCATTGTGACTAACAAACTATAAATATATAGTTTTTACATTCAATTAGAAAAAGATATAATCATAATGCAATAGTCATAGTTTCTTGTTATGAAAGTGAATGAAAATAAATCAAAAGTGAATAAATTTCGGTGATCCAAAAATAGAAATAAAACAAGAAAAGTTTATCATAAACACTATACATTATCTGAGGATTCAATTTAAAAGTTATTCTTTAAATCAAATGAAACTTTTCATTTTATACATGAATCTATTGTGTATAATCATCACACCATACTGGACTGTTTCACTTGAGGTCAGTAATACTTTTAAGATATTGGTCAATGCTGTCATTTGACCATGAAATACTATTGTCCCAAACATGAAAAGATACTGAATCAAAGCTGAGCCTTATGTTTTACTTACATCTAATAATTAATTATAGGTTCATAATCATAGTTAATCCAAATAAAGCTATAGAGCACTACATTTTTTTTCACTTAATCATTGCTTCGGTGTGATGAAACTGAAATATAATTTTCATTTGACACTTGGAAAAACTAAAAGTTAGAGACAAAGTAACTATATAGCTAGGCAAAAGAAGATCCAACCAAGAAATCCAACCAGGCTGTATGGGAATCCAAAATCTCTTCTTTAATTCACCAATGCAGTTTAAGAATATATGAGGTCAAATAAGTCATTCGACGAAGAATTGTTCTAAGTAAAATGCTTCTGGAACCCAAGGGAGGTCCTATGCAGTTAAAAAGCTGTGCAACTCTGGGCAACTTCTTCTAAGCCTTTTCTTCATGATTAGCCACTAAATGAGATGCTACATATAAAGTGTTCAGTTTTTACAGGGCATCTAACTGATAAACAGTGTGCACAGTTGCTATTGTTGGAGTTCCTCTTGGGTGAAAGGATTATTCCAGAGTAGATAATTAAAATTTGATTTAATTTAAGAAGCACCAATCTATTTTTCCCAGTTTGATTTCTACCTGTTCTACTACTGGACACCATAAAAATATCTGCTTCCCCTAAGCTCTTGTGTTTATTTTGAACACTCTTAATACCTAAGTATATGCCATATATGTCATTTCACATGTTGCACAATGTGCTACTACCATCCATTTGCTCCACTTGTTAAAGTTCTACACATCCTTGAGGGCCAGGATCAAGCTCTGTGTTTTTCTTGAGGCCTTCTTAAATCCCGCAGTTGAGACTGATCTCTCTCTCTTTCATGGACTTCTACTGCACTATCTCTGGCTTTCTATTATTATGATGTGTTTATCTCTTTCATTAAATTCTGAGCTTGTATAACCCTAAAGACATACACTGCATGCTGTTGTCCCCCCCACAGTACTTATTATATGGCAAAAAGTAAGTATGTAAAAAAAAGTATTGAATTCTATTTAAATTGCAAACAATTTATATATATATATATATATATATATAGTATTAAGGTGTTGTATATATCTAATTTTCACAAATGAATCATTTCCCTATAACCAAAAAACATATTCTGTAACTTCTTTGTGTCTGAAAGTAGATGGCATCATAAAAAGAAATAAATATTAACTGGATGATTTAGTGATTTGTTTTTTATTATGCCCATGAGAACTTAACAGGCACTTATGGCTGGCCAATAATTATAATACTCTCTTTCCCAAGTTTATTCTGCTTCCCCACATATTAATTTCATGCTTTCTTCTCTCAAATTTCCAGTAGCTACAACTTCCCCTCTTCTCATGCTCAGGATCTGTCCTTGCTCCCTATTTCACTAAGAAAACAGGCATTCCACATTTTCATTACTACATCCTCCATCTACCTATAATTGTGCCCTCAATTCTGCCTTCTTTCCTGTTACTATGGATAAGCTCTCTGCACTACCAAGCAATCCACTTCACCATGAATTAGATCCTATTTCTGTTGCCTATTCAAGAACATTGTTCCAGAAATTCTCCTCTCTCGTGTTAACATTTTTTCCTCTCTACTGTATTATTCCCATCAGCATGCTGTACTTCCTTTTTTTTTCTTTTATTTTTTTTTTTTAAGATTTTATTTATTTGACAGAGAGAAACACAGCCAGAGAGGGAACACAAGCAGGGGAGTGAGAGAGGGAGAAGCAGGCTTTCCACCGAGCAGGGAGCCCGATGTGGGACTCCATCCCAGGTCTCCGGAATCATCACCTGAGCCAAAGGCAGTCGCTTAACCAAATGAGCCACCCAGGCGTCCCGTGTACTTCCTTTTTTTTTAAAACGCGCGAGCGCGCGCGCGCACACACACACACACACACACGCGCGCGCGCGCGCGCGCGCGCACTACTTAGTTCCATTTCTCCAACCGTCTAAACCTACTTTTCTATGACCCTAAATAGCAAAATTCTTTGAAAGATTTTATATATTTTATGTATTAATCATTACAATGTCCTCTCTGCTCCTGTTTGAACCCACTCTAACTATGAGGCTTTTATATCCAACACTCTTCTGAAACTCCATAATGTGATACCATACTTGATCTCTCCTCCTTGAGACACTTTCTTTAGTTGGCTTCTTGGACTCCAACCTCACTTCCTAACTCACTGTCACTTCTTTTCCACTTTTCCAATTCATTCATCTCCCAAATGCTGAACACTGGAGTGAATCAAGACACAGTTCTTGGTTGTTCTTTCATCTCTATTTAGACTCACACCATAGTTTACACCATCTAATGTTATACATAATACATCAAGTCCAATGTTAAGACTCGATGTATTATGTATATACCCTAAAAACTGACAAATTTATATATCAGTCCAAACTCTCCTGAATTCTAGACTCTTCTATACAAGCTGCTCTTACATTTGCTCTTGATGGCGAAAAGAGATCTCAAACTAACATGTTAAAAACAAACTCCCTCCACCCCCAAACTTGATTTTCTTAATTTTTTTTCTGTGTCACTTGATGGAAATCAAATATTATTAGTTGCTAAATCCAGACATCTGGGAGAGTTGTCTTTAATTTGCTATCTTCCCCTATCTCTCACATCCAATCCATTAACAAAAACTGCCAGTGACACATTCAAAATGTATCAATCTCTTACCAGCTACACTGTTAACACTCTTTTCCACACTATCATTATTTTCCACATAGATTATTCCAATAGCTACTGAATAGGTTTTTCTGTTTCCATCACATCTCCTAAAGTCTATTCTTGAGAGTAGCACCAGACCGATATGGCTAGAACATAATTTGTGTTACTCTTCTGCTCAAAGCCCTCCAATGACTTACCACCAAAATGAACAAAAAAGCCACAGATCATTCAACGGCCTATAAGGCCTGTATGATCTTTGCCATACTCCCCCACCTCTGCCCTCTGACCTGATCATTTACCCCAACCCCATCCGCTTAAACCACCTACTATATATGCTGCTCTGCCCCAGGGCACCCCTCCTATGTCCCTACTGCCTATTTCTCCACAGTTTTAACACCTGCTAATATATTACATCATTGACTTACCATCTTTATTAATGCTCTCTCCCTCCCTCTACATTATAAGCTTCAAAAGAACCAGATTTGTGCCTGATTTGTTCAATGTCTCATATATACCCAATAAATGTTTGTTGAAAGTTTATTTACTTAAGTTTTAGTAAAATGGGTATTTCTACAAATTCGAAACATGTTTGACAACGAGATTTATGTTGCAATAATGTTTAGAATAGAAAATAATGGGCAAAATGATCTTATAATTTCTTATTAATTAAAAATATAAAGCAAATAAGACTAGATTGAGAATAAGTTTATTTTGGTTTTTAGACTCAGTTCTGCCAGTAAAACCTCTATGGCTTCCGCACTTCCATTTGTTTTTCAAATGTAGAAGTAATAAAACAGAATTCCTCAGGGTAGTTGTAAGAATAAAATCAGATATGAATTCATTCATATTCTCATGCAAGTGCAATAGGCATTGTTCAAGGTATTACTGTGGAAGCTTTTTGTAAATGAAGGAAGCCCAATGTAAATATAAGGAGATGTTATTTCATTATAAAAAAAAGTTTTCAGTTGTATAATTCTGAACAGCAATGCATATTTTAAAATATCGCAAATGTATATATATTTTCATTCCAGACTACGAAAGTTAAAATATAAAGATATTATTGGTGAAGTCTTATTAATCTTTTGAAAATATTCTGGAAAACTGAAAACCTAAAACTATAAAAACAAGTGATTTGGGGGTATTCTACTCACCAAAATAAAATTTCAGTAAATTGGCAACTTTCTTTTTGAATTAAACTTCAAACTAAACTTAAAAGCCAGCACACATAATTACTGTAAAATACAACAACAACAACAAAAAACTCATGGAGCTCTTGAACTGAAAAATCTGAATTTTCCATAGATTTTATTAAAGCATTGTAACATTTTCATGCCCTAAATCACAAAACTATAAGATAATATCCATAGGATGTAAATCGGCATATTATTTTCAGACCCCACACTCAATCAGGAAGGCCTCTGATCATGGCAAAATTCAACCATCTTGAGCTCCGTCCACGCCTTTTACATTATTTGGGTCAAACAGAACAGATGTCAGAAGGCTACAATAGTTTGAGTTTGTCTAGATATCAACTCAAGTGCACACATTTTGCCTTACTAGTTTCCATTATTGTTATGACTAGAAATATCTTTAATGAAATTTGAAATAATTCTTTAAGTAATTATATTAAAATTGATCTTGCTGATCTCTCTTAATTTACAATGACATTTATACTCTAATGATATGTCTGTTGGTAACACTCTTTAATTTATTATTTACATGAAAAACTGAAAATTTTAAGGTCTTCAACCAAAATATTAAGTCCCAAAATTGAATGCAAAAAAGAAAGAAAAAAAGAAAACTATGAAAGTCATACCTGCATTGAAATAAAAATTTTCAGCAATTTTTAAATTTATGTAGTGTGAAGACATTAGCATATATATATATATATATATATATATATTACAATGCATGAGGTCACTGACTAATCTTTAAAAAATCATTTGTAAATTGCTGCTACTCATTTTGTTAAACAAAATGAAAAATAAATACAGGAAAAGTGAGTATTTTCAAACACTTTTTTTTATAAAAGATTTTATCTATTTGGAAGAGAGAGAGATCACAAGTAGGCAGAGAGAGAGAAGGAAGCAGGCTTCCTGCTGAGCAGAGAGCCCAGTGTGGGGGGCCTACATCCCTGGACCCTGAGATCATGACCTGAGCCGAAGGCAGAGGCTCTAACCCATGAGCCACCCAGTCGCCCTTCAAACACTTTTTTTAAAAAATGGCAAATTAGCAAACACTTGGATGGCACAGTCAGTTAAGTATCTGACTCTTCGTTTCTGCTCAGGTTATGATCTCAAATCCTCTCCCTCTCCCTCTGCCCTTCTCTCTCTGCTCACTTTCAATCTCTCACTCTTAACTAAATATGTAAATCTTTTTTAAAAAATGACAAATTAACTAACTGGATATTCATTAAAGGAACCACCTATAAACACATGTAGAGAGATTTGAAGTACTTTATTATGTATAAATGTTTTATGAAGAGAGGATTTCTTTCTCACTTCCTACCTCCCTCCCTGCCTACCTGCCTTCCCCTCCCTACATTTTCCTTTTCTTTCTTTCTTTCTTTCTTTCTTTCTTTCTTTCTTTCTTTCTTTCTTTCTTTCTTTCCTTCTCTCTCTCTCTCTCTCTCTCTCTCTCTCTCTCTCTCTCTCTCTCTCTCTCTCTCTCCCCGGTTTATACTTTAAATACTAAGAGGGCTTTAAATACTAAGAGGGCTTAAAATAGAGCAGAAATAGTTTGTCACATTCCTTAGATTCTGGGTTTTAGTATATAGTATTGAGCTACATTACCATCAGTTGTATACCCACCTAAAAGAACCCAAGCCTTTACTGAACCATTAGCCTCTTTCTGTGTCCAGAATCTAACACCAGCCTTATCCATATCTTTTGTGAGAAAAGAAAATAAACACAGAGTAATTTCTTTCCAAATATACCAGGGAAAGAAGTCTATACAATATGCAATACACACTAGAGCATCATTCCAATAATTTTCATTAAAATTCTGAAGACCTATGTGTAAGAGAAAAGGTCATGATTACATGCTAACAAACTCAACCATGTTTATCCCTTCAACAATTGTGTGTGTGTGTGTGTGTGTGTGTGTGTGTGTGTGTGTGTGTGTGTATGGGGGGACATGGCAAATTATGTGCCAGTCATACAGTCATGTACTGCATAATGGGAAATCATCACTGAACCACACGAATTCAATTCCTGCCCTCATAGAGCTCATGGGTTGAGCATTTAAATAACTATACAAGTAAATAACCAAATATTATTTAGATGAGGCTTGAGAGTCTTTTACTTAAAGCATGATGCCAGGATAATTAAAATCAATAAGTGTGCTTTGTTTATGAGTCACAAAAATTAATGAAATATATTAATTTTGTAAAGGGGGCCATGCAATATAATGGCATTAGAAGCACAGAAAACCAGTAAAGCATGTGATAGTTGGACAGAGATATTTTTTAGCAGGAAGATAGAAACACCAAAGTTCAAGAAGATATTTAGAAGTTGTTTGAGAAGCAATTTACAAAGAGGTATCATTGACACACAATCTATTCCCCCACTGCATCTGACACAAACCTGTAATCTGGGTTACCAGGAAAACAAACAAATAAACAAACAAACCACCACAACAATCTAACAATCTAAATGTCTATTTAGACAAAGTCCTGGAGATACTCAACATGTTCTCCCAAATCTATTCACCCACTGCACCCTCTGGTCAAGCAAGCACCTGTGTTAAATCAAACTTGCCTGAACCAAGCAAAGGCAGGTTAAAACCATATTCATTAGGGAGTATGCAAACCTTCTTTCAAGGCTTTCAAATTTTAAATAGGGCATCACAAAAATATAATGAAACAGGGATTTTCTATGTTTTTCATTAACTATATGAAAAATACATTCAAATTTTGGATCCAGTTCCAGTACATCCAGGTGTATCAGAACTATAGGCTGTAATTAAATAGATCCTAAAGTTCTTTGACTCTTAAGAATTTTGGTACATTGCCCAACACACCAAACAAAATGCTAGATAGATAAATGAACAAGCAAAGGAATGAATGCATACTTGGCTCACGTATTTCTGAGATGAGTCAAAGTTCTGAAAGCTTTTTCCAAGTTCCTTCTAAGAGACAACTCTAAAATGGGCATACCCCCTTGTTCTCTCCCTCTACCCTTCCTCAGCTTCCTCTATTCTTTCTTATTCTGTCTGAAATGCATTTAGGTTTTAAAGACTGTCTTCAGTTTTGACCTAAACTACAGCTACTCCTGAAACTAAATGAATTATCAGGAAGTTGGTTGCCCAATTTAAATGATTTCTTTCATGTTCAACACACCTACATTTCCCCCTTTTATTCACTGTTAGAGAAGGAAGGGATCTTGGATTCTATCATTTAAAGATGTGGGCATTTAGTTTCTATCTATGTCTCTAATTATAATTTTATCAGCATGAGGGTGGGTATCATGTCTTTTTATAGCTATGCTAACTGCAATATCTAGCACATTGTACGGTATATAGAAAATACTCAATAAATATTTACAGAAAAAATTTATCACTTTCTACCCCACCCATTTAATAATCTCAACAAAGTACCCTGGATACTTCTAATGCCCCCCCCAAAAATTGACATTCAAAAGACAATAAAACAAAACATAGCCCTATCTAGTATACAACTTGTTAAAACAGCCACTTGGATTCTATATACTATCCTGGAATCCTATAGTGTGGAACTAAGGCTAGAAGTCTCTAGAACACTGCTATCCATAAAACTTTCTACAGTGATGGAAATGTTCTATACCTATACTATACAGTAAGGTAGACACTAAGGATGTAAATATCAATCACTTGTCATGTGACTATTTCAATTAAGGAAATGAATTTACTTTATTTTCATTCATTTAAATTAGGATTAAAATTGTCACATGTAACCCCGTTTATACAAAATAGCCCTAGGTTTAAAACTGGCATTAGTTCACATGCTGACATTTAAGGATGTTTTTGATGCCAAAGAACAATCTATAGTCATCCCAACCAAATGCTTTGGACATGAGATTAAGGAAAACCATATGCTAGTATGTTAACAAAATTATTTTTATTCTATTGTGACTGGAAAAAAATATTATCTTCTGAAAAATGACTCTTATTGAACTCAAGCTTTTAATTAACAATAAACTTCAAGCTAAATAACTCAAACCTCTTTAATTTCTTAAAGGCTGTCCTGGGTGCCTAAGTGGCTCAGTGGGTTAAAATCTCTGCCTTCGGCTCAGGTCATGTTTCAGGGTCCTGGGATCGAGGCCCACGTTAGGCTCTCTGCTCAGCAGGGAGCCTGCTTCCTCCTCTCTCTCTGCCTGCATCTCTGCCTACTTGTGATCTCTCTGTCAAATAAATAAATAAAATCCTTAAAAAAAAAAAAAAAAGCTGTTCTATCTGGTTGTCATCTGGTTGTCATGTCAGCGATGAGACTCAGAATATGGTTCCCCAAAATATGATGCCGTAGCATACTGAATATTTTAAGTCGAAAGAATGTGAAAAATGGCAGGTGCAAGAAGGACTCTTCGATTTCTCCTCTCCCTTCAACCAGGTAGAAAGGCCTTGCTGTGAGAGGTGCCTTCCCTAAACCTGAAGGAAAGAAACATGTTTATCTATGAAGACAGAATGATGCCCAGAAGAATCTATAACAAACTGGCCTTTCTATGGTATATAGAAAATACTCAGTAAATTCCGCCCCCCCCAGCTTACTATCCATAGCTCATATCTTCTTATCCTATCACTTTTTCCATGACTTTTTACTCTAATCAAGCCTAATACAAAAACAGGCTTAACCAGATTGGGTGTGTGTGTGGGGGTGTCTTTATTTCCTTCTGAAGGATCCTGTGTCATATAAAACTTACCTTAGGTAAATATGTATATTTTTCTCTTATTCATCTGTTTTGGTCAGTTTAATTTTCGGGACAATCAAGGACCAGAAACAGGTCAAGAAAAAGTTTTCCTGTCTCATACCAGTCTCACAGGAGGCAAGGGGAAGGAAGGGCGTTGTTGCCTATGACAATGGTATGGCAGAGATAGCCAGGGTTGTAGATGACCAGGTGTTACAGCAGTATCCTGCCGATTCCATTGCATGAATTAGCAGGGAATGTTGAGAGGAAGTGAGAAAATACAAGTGATAAATGGGAACAGGACAAGTGAAGGTATACAAAACAGGGGTGTGGGCAGCCGTAGTGGGCATAACACCATCAGTGCATGTGCAATGTTGACAACCCTACCAGAAATAAAAATTTTTAAACTTCTTATCAACTTGGAGTTTATTAACATTAAGCCCTAAGATTGCCATACTTGTTCTTTTAACATCATTATGCAGTCCTGGTGATGGGTCAATATTAATAGTAGGGATAGAAGATTATAATCCTTATTGAGGTCAAAAGAGCCTTAGGGCTTCCAGCGAGCCTAACCAGAAAGAGAAGGCAGACTCCACAACCCACATGCAGCATGCTAAGCAGTGTGGGTGTTTGTGTGTGAAATAATCACTTTAATTTCAAACTGCATTGCTCCCTGACTATTTCCTGCTCTTTAGCAGGAGGTCTCTAGCCTGTTCAGAGGTAACAATACTCTAAACACAAAGAGGTATTTCCGTGTCTCTCCTAAAAGTGGCAGAGCCAGAGCCCTCCCGCAGGGCTGGGCTCCCCTTGCCTACCATTATTCATGGGCAGGCTGCTCGGAACCACTTCCACCATCTGCCTCCAGCTGTGTTGGCATAACAGAAAGTCAAATGTGCTGCAACAAGCTCCAACCCTGAATTTATTGTAAAAGCCACCATTTCTATTTCATTTGGCTAGTAAACAATCTCACACTATTAGGATAGTTAATTATAAATAACAGTGTAGCCTCTTTTAATTGGAATCTACATTTATTTAGAGCCTTTTCATGAGAGTAGAATTAAGAAACAAAAAGCATTAGGAATGAATAGAAATGGACCGCACTATTCAAATAGAAAAACCTCAAAAGCGAAGCATTAAAGTGCTAATATTTTAAAGTAACAATATTTTCCACTTTAGCTGAAATTTTCCTCTCCTGTTCTCAAATTACATTGTTAGTGTTAAGTCTTTCCACATTCCTGAACTGAATCAGGTGTTACCAGTGTTATTTTGACATTAAAGTCTACCTGCAGAAATACATATAACTGAATGGTACGTAGAGGTGTTTTAAAACAAATGAAGAAATCCATGAAAATCCATTCTTTCATTAGAAAATATTTAGTGATTGTGTATTATGTAAAAGTAACTGAGCTAAATGCTATAGGGCCATGATTTGGGAAATTTTAGTTGTTAAGTGATAGTAATAAACATATTTTTATATCATGATGTAATATGCACTTACAAATCTCTAACCTAATATTTCTAAAACAATATTTAAGCTTAGTATATGTGATATATACTGATATTTTCAATTCCTTTCTAATTAATAATGCATTATTATAATCTATTTAATATAAATGATGACAAACCCACTAAATTAAGTTAAAAACCAGTAATGGGTTGAAATCTGCAGTTTGAAAACAATATTGAAGAGATAGCAAGACAAATAATATTCTACTTCCTGCCCTTAACAGAGCTTATGGTCAAATTGCAAAAATAAAACACAAAACAAAAAGAGTTAAGAAGAAGAAAAAGAAGAAGGAGGAAGAAGAGAAAAAAGAGGCAGGCTAAGAGTTTAATTAAAAGAGAACACAGTAGTACCATGAGAGTTGAAAAAAGAGAGATCACATGTAGTCAAGAGGAAGGTTTAATGAAGAAGCAATGTTTCTGATGAACTTGAAAGCAGGTAGGATTTTGAGAGGCAGATATACAGAAGAGAAGAAATGGTATTGCAGAGGGAATTCACAGCATGGGCCAAAGCACACAGATGAATAGGGAATGGAGGGGTGGATTTAGGAAAGTGAGTCATCCATTTTGGCTGGAGAATAGTGTGTAGTCTAAAGTAATAGAGAAGAATGTTGGAAAGATAAAAGAACCCTTTGATGTCAGAGTGAGTGTCATTTTAAAGTTTAGTAGGCAATGAAGAAGAATTTAAAACTGCCTATCCATCCATCCATCCATCCATCCATCCATCCATCCATCCAATAAGAATTTATTAAGTAGCAGCTGGCAAGATCCTCTACAAACTACCGGAGAAAATGTGTGAAAAACAACTCCTGCTCCTTTACAGTTTACATTTTTGCAAGAGCTATAGATCTATTAAGCAATTAGCAATAGCACAAGAAGGAGCCATTTAAGAAAATTAATCTGGCAACCGCTTGGAGAAGAACGTTGAGTTATATAAGAAATTGAAAGTAGGAAAGCCAATTATGAAATGGAAAAGACTAATTGTCTAATAAGTTCAAAGGTGAAATGTGGCTGTTGTTACAGGTTTGCATGTTTTAGCTCTGCTGGTCAAACATCCTGGGTCCTCCTTTTACTGCGAAAATTTGTCTGAGTTTGGCAGGGACAGTATTCAAAGCCAGTTCAGCATTCCTCCATTGTGAGCAATTTACAGAACCCTCCGCCTATCCTCTACCACTCGTTGATTTGTGCAGTATAATACATGGACATATATCTCTTTTGTCTGAGAGGGTTCCTTTTAATGTCATTATTGAACCATTTTGGCCAGTCATGAGTTAAGACTCAGCTGGAGATAACATGCTCTCCCTCTTGTCTATTATTTCCCTTGTTTCAGTTTTTCAGTCATCGTGGATTTTAATAACACAAAAGGCAGGGTGGGAGACTGTTACGAAACGAATTTTTTTTTTTTTTTTAGTTCACTTCACCATTATGTCCAGTCAACCTGTGCCTGGTATTTCTAAATGCTAGAGACGTCACAGTGACCCAAGTAGCTCTAGCACTAGGGAAAAGGTAAGATTGTTTTTTAGCTGCACTGATTTATGTTTGGGGGTGATTATTATCCACTTTTCTCTTTTATTCAAATCTATTGTATGATTTTTCTCTTTTATTTTAAAACAAATATTGTAATCCATTTTACTTAGGGCAGTTGTAGTTGGTCATAAAAGGGGCCACTTGGTATCAGCAAACCCTCACATATTTGCCTAATAATCCCTTTTAAGTAATCTGGCCCTTGTTAATGGCTTTTTTTTTAAGCCAGTCATACACTTAGAATCAAAATTAGCATCTAAATGAGGATGTTTTAAAACGCATGCCTAGGGGTTGCTAGTTTCACCTTTTTTATAGTTTGCCATGTTAAATTATGTAAAATAGAAATGGTATTTTAGTATTTAATGAGCTAATGCAGAACCTATTGAGATGGCTTCCCATCCCCCCCTTTCTCTTGTACAGCCCACAAAATGCTTTTTAAGGTATGAGAAATGGCCATGAATTTTAAAGCTTGAGTCATAACACAGAGAACCCTTTCCTTCTCAACAACTACTCATATCAAAAGCAAGGTATTACTAGGAAAAACGTAAGGTATTGGAAATCCGGCTTTATAACCAAACATTTTTGTCTGGTGTTATGCGCAATAAAATTAATTAATTTAGCATTTAATTTTTCTTGAAAAATTTATTATAGTTTACATAATGTCATAATCCCGATTCAATTAACAAAAAAATACTTCATTATTTAAATTGAGGAATGATGGCACAAGCAGAAGAAAAATGAAATATTCATTCAAAAATATCGAAAGAACATGAAAAGAATTATGGTCAAAGAAGTTACAAATATTATGAAGAAAAGTGGAATGAATCAGACCTGTGCATTTTATCCCGACACCACGTACATTTTCAGAAAATTAGATCTATTATCTGGTAGTTTGTGCCTGCAAGAGAAATAGGCACTCCATTGTTTAAGTCATTTAGAAATAGAGGACCCTGA
Organism: Spilogale gracilis; assembly: GCA_004023965.1. NCBI lineage: Eukaryota > Metazoa > Chordata > Mammalia > Carnivora > Mephitidae > Spilogale > Spilogale gracilis. The sequence goes on from PITA01026849.1 coordinate 20,142, forward strand.
ATGATAAGGACTGTGTATAGAAGAGGAAGAAGGGAATGATTAGATGAACTGGTAAATTGGTTCTTTCTGTAATTCCAAACATTCTCTTTTGTAGTGTAGAAAATCAAGGCAGAAGAATTTCTATGCGGGATTTGATAAAGATAACATTTTTTTCTGCTTAAATATTAAAGCAATCTTCCATGGAAAGATCCTAGGGAAAAAAAATACATAGATCAAAACTACAAAAGATTTGCAAGTGATGAAGTCTTAAACCATCAATAGCACCCTGAAATTTCAAAGCCCTGGAATCTAAGGTGATTGTTTTTCTATATTTCTCTTCTGTTTCCTGGGCTGTCTTTGTTCCTCATCATTCACTCCTTATACACAATTTCTCCATTTCTATCTTATAACCAACATCTTATTCACTTTTCAAGATCAACTCCTCTTTTATTTAATGACTTTGATTTTTGCTGAAAGAAAGTCAAAGTGACATCAAGGTGACATGTATTCTCCACTAATAGATATATTTATGTTGGTTCCAATAATTTACTATTACTTATGGCATTGCAATTATCATCTTTAAATTTAAATATATGCTGGGTCAAATATAAAATATGTGCTGCGTTATATCTCTAAATTTAATATTTTTCCCAATTAGTCTCCAAAAATCTTGAATTAGTGATCCAAATTATGTGAAGCTTTCTCTTTCATGTTTATATCTTAAACAAGAGAGAATGAGTATTCAAGCTTTTTAATCTTTGCCAAGCTAATATTTAAAAATTATTTATTATTGTCTTAATTTGTATTTTTCTATCATGTTTGCATTAGTCTTTTGTCTGTGTGTTTATTGGCATTTATATTTCTTTTTCTTTGGAGGGCCTTAGTTAGCCCTTTTGCCTATTTTATCATTAGTTTCTTATCAGCATGTGAAAATTCTTTATATGTTATTTAAACTAGCCATTTGTATGGTAAACATTTTTTCAGAATGTTGTTTGCCTTCTTGATTTTTATTATAATTATTTTTTACATTTTATTTTTTTTATTATTTATTTATTTATTTATTTATTTTTTTATTGTTACTAAAATTTTTTTTCCAGTGTTTCAAGATTCATTCCCCATTCTCCACACCCAGTGCTCCACGCTTTAGGTGTCCCCACCACCATTTTTTACATTTTATTAATTAAATAGTCTTATATACTCTACTTCTCCTTATTTAGCAAGCACAGTATTTTATTAGTCAAAAGGCTTTGCCAACAAGTTGAACTAGCTTTTAAAAAATGCTGAATGCTGTGTCTAACCAAATTTAATCCTCTGGAAAGTAGTTAAAAATAGAACGTTCTTTTGTTCTAAGAAAATAAATTAATTGGCCTTTTGATTATGCAAAGCAAGAAAAATTTTATTCTCCTGTCTTTAGAGAAAGGGCCTTGGATAGAGTTATGCTCAAGAATACTCCTGTTAGCAGTGATCCCGGAGCTTAGAGACACAGTAACATCTAAAATTAAAGAGAAAAGTTGCCAGCACACTACCCCTGGTAGAGAGGCCAGGCTTTGAATTATGAGAGTCCTATCAATCAGGTAATGTTTGCATGTTTTCTGCATTGTAATACCCATTTGGATTCCCCAGTCTTCTGTATATGTAGTTAAGTAATATGATTGGTTCTCATCTAGCCTGAGATGAATTAACTGTAATCCATTTCCTCACTTAGGATAAAGTGGCTTAAGGGAAGCAGGAGAAGGCCATAAATGGTATGGAGCAGTGGCGCAAAGGAAGACTACTGGCTGGGGGCAGGTGAGCTTCAGAACCCAGCTTTGGAACATTTACACATACCCTG
>PITA01026850.1:0-21952 GCA_004023965.1 Spilogale gracilis
ACAACTACTTTTTAAGAAACAAACTTTCATGACCTCTAGAGGATGTAGTTCACAGAATCCTTGACGATTACCCCCATCAATCTCTACCAGCACGCTTTTACAAAATCCCCTCAAAACTACGTAAAATATAGGCTTTAAAAAACAATGGTATGCCGCCATTTTCTTTCAATTGAGAAATCTTGATAAACATCTAGACACAGACTAAATGTCACTGATATAAGCCAATTTCCTTAGGAGAGTATGTTGGAGAAATTAAATATTGAACAATCTAGTGAAAGAGATTAACTACATTTGATCAGTTATGGGCTATTGGGTTTTGTTCAAGCTATAAAAGCCATATTTTTATTTCAAATTTTTCACCTAGGGATACTGCTCTAACTAGACAGTTTTCTTGAAATGCATCACAATAGAGTGATAATGTACAGAGTTTGACATGACAAACTTTCTATTAATAGCACCATGACATGAAATGAGGTAAAAAAAAAAACTTTCACTCAAAATTTTGAAAAATTACATTTAACAGACAGAAATCTGATACCTCGCAATGGTGTTGGAGTTCTGTAAGTCGGTTTTGATGATTTTCATCAAGGAGATCTTCAGATGCATTGCTTGCCTATTAATATTATAAGAATAAGAAGTCAATGTTTAATATCACTAGGACCTAAACTAAGCACTAGAAAAAGCAGTACTTTATATATTTACGTTCTAATTATTTTCTTTTTCATCTACATTCCAATTTCAAAAGTCTTATAAAGCAGAGATAAAGTAAAACCAAAACCTATACTCACATGAGAATGAAACCGATAAGAGCTGATTAAAAAGGGGATGAGGAAAGAAGTTATATATAAAAACCTAGGTTTAAGAAAGGCTAATGAATATCAGTATAATCACATAGTTTATAATATATATAAAGACAGATAAAGAAATAAAGATGTATGTACACATATACTTCCTAGCTCTGTCCCCTGGAAAGACCTAAGGTCAATGACGCAAGACAAGCAATGAAAATATCTAGTGTCCAGATTATAGTTTCTAAATACCACTCTCCAGTAAAGGAACCAGCGCTCCTTGGAGAGAGATGAATTCCAGGGCTGGGTCAGGAAATATGTGAATGAGCCTAGAACGTCTTGTGATGTCAGAAAATCAGAAAGTGCTCAGAAAAAAGTGGGGCCATGTGACAAGGCCACAGAATCCAACTGGAAAGAGCTCCCAATAACCAAAGTTGGAAAATTTGATCAATAAAATGATAACACTGGAGTATAAAAAAAACTCATACAATATACAACGAATGCTCTTGAGTCCATATAAATATAAAATACATAACTGAATAAATAAATGGAATAGAAAAGACAGCTCTTCCTTACAAATGAATTCCTTTTAATATAAATACGGGAATGAGAGAAATAAAGAGTCACTATCTGGCAAACACCACAGTAGTGAATGTTGCAGGTAAAATCCACAAGCTAACTCAACTCAGTGGGCAAAAAAGTGTGGAGAAACAGGATATCAACAGAGTCGCAAAGTACTTCCCACCTAAGATATTTATGAGCCACAAAGAGAAAAGCAGTAACTTTACAGCAGAAAAATCCAGAAGATACCATGTTAACCAAGAGACCGATATTAACATCACCAGTAAAAAGATATATGGACTCCATGTGCTCCTGATAACGATTCAATAAGGAGACAACATTTGTGTGGTGTTCTTGCAAAAAATGCATAATCTCAATCTATTCAAGAGAAAACATCAGACATACCAAAACTGAGCAACATTTTACAAAATAACTGGTACACTCATCACAAACGTCAAGATCACGAAAGACAAGGAAAGAATGAGGAACCATCATACACTGGAAGAAACTGAAGAGAGACAACTAAACTCAATGTGGGATACTGGACTGGATTCTGGAACAGAAAAAGGACAAGGGGGAGAAGAATGTTGAAATTCCAACAAGGACTTCAGTTTAGCTAATAACACTGTACCAACGTTAATGTCCTGGTTGTGAAAACAGAACTATGCTTACATGATTACCATAATTTTAAGTTATATAGGTAAGTTAACATTAAGGGAAGTTGTATGAAGTGTATACATGAGAACTCTCCGTAATATATTTGCACCTGTTCTGTAAATCTAAAATTATTTCAAAAAGGGGAAGAAGTTACTCAAACAGGGTACAGAACTGCTGCGAATTTCCTACTAGTTAAAGAAAAGAAGAAAATCAAATGGTTAAGTTTTCATTGTCTTGTTATTGCCATGGACGCATACAAAGTCATGAGCGAGAAATATGTCCTTCAGTTCTCAAGTTCAGAGTAACTCCACAATATGTGAAGGTTGAAAAGGAACTTAAATCGTTTTCTTTGTGATAGTAAGTGTGAATATATTTGGCAACTAGCAATTAATATTATGTAAATATTCAGTCTGATATGCAATCACTAATGACACTTCCCTGTTCTTGTTCAGGGACGGTTCATTAATAAACCAAAAGAAAATAGGAATGAAAGAACTGAAGAAACATTCTTCAATTCTGCTGTCAACAAGAACCAACAGCATGAAGGAACTCTGCCGACCGCAAATACTACAACGCAAAAAGATACACAGCTGACCGTTGAACAAAACAGGGGTAAACTGTGCGAGTCCTCTTCCATATGGGTTTTTTTCAAAGACTCTAGTGCAATACTATATGTGTATTTTCTCTTGTGATTTTTTTACTAGCGTTCTTTTCTCTAGCCTGCTTTTTTGTTCGAATACAGTATATGATATATATGACATGCAAAACACGTGTTGACTATTAGTAAGGCTTCTGATCAACAGTAGGCTATTAGTAGTTAAGTTGGGGGGAATCCAAAGTTACCCGTGGATTTTTGACTGTGTAGGGGCCAGCCCACCTAATGCCCACATTGTTCAAGGGTCAACTGTACTTGCTGAACTGTTTTCTCATTCACCCAACTATACTTAAGACACCATTTTCTACCAAGCTTAACCCTTATGCATTTCAGGGCACAAAGACTAGTCTTCTAGTAATCTGGCACCAGAACTGCTTTAAAAGCAAATATTTCTAACCAGAAACAAAGAACCAAAGGTATTATGGCTTTTGATTTTCAAATAATCCAACAGTGACACTCTGTGGACGAAATAAGAAGCACGAAAGCACCTATTTTTCTTAATAAATTAATCTCTAAGATGCCTTAAATTGTTTTTTGGAATAAAATAGGTTATAAGTAAGTATATGGACAGCAAATAACCACTATAATTGATTATAACACTCTATTCTAAGGATGAATCATGGACTATAATAATAATTTTAACATAAACACACCAAATAATTATTAATGTTTTTGTTTTAAAATTTTATCAATCAGCCCTACATTAGCCACTTAGTAGACACCAAAAATTATATGAAGTTACAGTATAGACTAGTCATTATAAAAACAATATTACTATCTTACCCTTGTGTAGTGCTTCAGACTTTTCAATGTGCTTTCACATAATTATGTCAGAAACTATGACTCTTTTTTTAAAAAAGATTTAATTTATTTATTTGACACAGAGAGAGAGAATGAGCATGAGAGGGGGAAGATCAGAGGGAGAAGCAGACCCCCTGCTGGGCAGGGGGCCTGATGTGGGACTCAATCCCAAGATGCCAGGATCATGCCCTGAGCCAAAGACAGTTGCTCAACCAACTGAGCCACCCAGGCACCCAGAAACCATGACCCTTGGTAAGCAGTTAACATTATCCCCAAAGATGAACGTCTTACAACTGTTAGAAGTTAAAAGAATTGCCTATACTACTTAGGTACTTACTAGTGTCCTCATCCTTATATAAGTAAATAAATGCATTTTCTGGTAAGCTAGACTATATATAATCTAATAATGTATTTCAATCTATTTCAGAGATCAAGAAGCACAATTGAATAGGATGGAAATAAACAGTACAACTACAGCAGGAAACTGGCATTTTCTTCTAAACTTCATCTATCCTGTGACCTAGTATTAGTACTCCTGAGTCTTCACTCAAATTAAATGTAAACATACATTCACAGAAACACTTCCATAATAATGTTCAGAGCCACTTTACTCATAATGCCCCAAACTGGAAACAACCCAAGTATCCACCAAAAAGGAGAAGGGATAAACAAATTATGACATTCATACAACAGAATATTACTCAGCAATGAATGGGAATGAAATGTCACTACAACCAGATGAATCTCCAAAACATTATTCTAAGAAAAAGACTGTGACACAAGAGTACGTAGTGTATGATTCTATTTATATAAAGTTCTAGAACAGGCAAAACTAATCTATGTTGGGAAAAATATCAGAACGTTGTCTCTCCAAGTTTTGGGGGTAAAGGACTTACTGGGAAGAGCGAGGCATGAGGGAACTTTCTGGGATGGTGAAAATGTTCTCTATCTTGGTGAGGGAAGAGGTATACATATTTGTCCAAACCACTGAACCGTTCACTATATAAAATTAAACTCAATTTTTTAAAGAATAAATAAAGCAGAATGAAAAAAACAAAGAAAGATATTCAATTTAATATACAAACCAGATTATTCCCCCTTGGAAAACACAAACGTCCTCTTTTGTGCAGGTCGGGGAGATGCTCCGTTTCTGCTGAGTTGGAGCTATATCTTTTTAAATTTGCTAGATAGTTCATTTGTGGAACTGCTTGGTCACCTAGGGCTGGTAAACCACCCACTCCTGAAAAGCAACACATAAAGAAGTTATTTCACAGACTTATTACTATAATCAACTTAATAGGGATCTGTTCTCCGAATGCCATCTCAAACTGAACGGGAGTCCTGGCTGAATTTTACAGGGACAAAACGACAACTCTGCCCGTAGCGATGTAGAATAAACCCTTAAAAATGGAAAGGCTAGGCTGCCACACCTGGGAATAAGAATCAAGATCACACACAAATGCCAGACTGTGAAATGAACGCTTTGCGACTGAAAGGCTACAGAGTAAATGCCGAAAACAAATGAACAAGAGAACACAACTCCTAACTGCTTTTTGAAAGGAGCTCCCCAAGCACCTTTTTACTTAGGGAGGCAGCAGGCCTCCAAAAGTATCTGGAGTCTTTTCTGGCTTGGGTCCACCCCCCACAGTGTGGGCTGGGCAGGCCACCGAGACACGGCCTCCTCATCTGCTGGGGGAAAACTGGTGGACATCATCTCTAAAGCCACCTGAACTCTAACAGTATGATTGTTTCCATAGTTCTACTTTATATTAAACCTAAATAAACATATGTGAAATATAAGTCCCCAAATATTCTAGAATTCTGTAGGCTCAGGGATGGTTCGAAGTCACCTAACTCGGCAACAAGGAAAAGACACAGAATGCAGTGTTACTGGGTTCCGTCTCCTAGTCCCGGAATCACGGTGCCGGGAGGGGCGCCCTGATGACACCGAATTCCCATTAGCCATCTTGTGCCAGGGAAGGACTCAGAGGCAGAGTGAAGAATTAACTCTCAAGTTAGATAAACGTAGGCCAATACAGTGGGGAAAAATCAATGATAAAATAACTCCAATTTCAGGTGTGACTTCAATTTTTATTTTTTAAACCGGTTGTTTTATTCTGATTATGACTAATAATGAATAATTGAACTGGGGTGTTTTCACACGGAGGAAAGCTACACAGCAATGAGGACAAACCAAGTATTGCTACACACGAGGCTGAACCTCACAGCTATAACACTAAGCAAAAGCCACACACCAAAGGACAGAGTTGTGATGTGATTTATATTAAAAGATACATATTTTGGACCCCTGGGTGGCTCGGTCGGTTAAGCTGCCTTCAATTCAGGTCAAGATCCCAGGATCCCGGGATGGAGTCCCCAGGCGGGCTCCCTGCCGGGAGGGGAGCCTGCTTCTGGCTCTCTCTCTGCCCCCTCCCCCCCCCCCCCCCCCCCCCCCCCCGTGCACGCGCTCATTCTCTCTCTCTCAAATTAATAAAATCTTTTAAAGAAAAAGAAATATATATTTGGTCTTCATCTGTTTCTGGCCGAGCCCCTAAACCCTTGGCATTTCTTTTGTTCGTTGTTTGTTTGGGGGTTTGTTTTTTTTTTCAGCGTTCCAAGATTCCTTGTTTATGCCCCACACCCAGGGCTCCTTAGCGTTTCTTAAGTGAGGAGAGTGATAAAGGTGTCTTTTGTTATATTAATGAAGCGTAAATCCTCCAGCCCACCTCAGGACGGGGGCTGGCCACCAGGGGGAAGGAAGCTGTGATTAGGGGGTTGGACCTTTTAGTCCCACCCACTGACCTTCGGGGAGGGGAGGAGGGCTGGAAGTTGAATTCGTTGCCAGAGGCCGATGACTTAGTCAATCATCCCAGGTAATGGAGCCTCTGTAAAAATCGACAGCGCAGGGTCCGGAGAGTTTCCGGGTTGGTGAGCACATGGAGATCTGAGAAAAATGGCTTGGGACCGGGCGTGGAAGCCCCGCGCCCTTTCCCCTTGCCTTTCTTGCCTTGACCTTCGCATCGCATCGCTTGCATCCGGCTGTACCACGGTTATAGTCTTTTCTGGTAAACCGACAATCTGGTAAGTAAAATTTCTCTGAGTTCTGTGGGCTGCTCTAGCAAATTAACCTGACGAAGGGGTCACGGGAACCTGATCAAGCCATTTGGTCAGAACCCTGGGTAATCGCCCAGGCAACTGGTGCTTGAAGGGGAAAGGGGGGTGCAGTCCTAGGGGATTGAGCCCCACACCTGTGGAACCTGACACTGTCTCTCGGTGCAGTGTGAGAATTGAGTTGAATTCTCAGACACCCTGCTTCTGTCCAGGAATTGCCTGGTGTGAGCTGAGAAGCCCTCACCACCAGCACCAACACACACTTTGCAACTGGGTCCAGGAACCTAAATGAGTTGTATATGATTCACTTGTTCTGAAGCTCAGAAATAGGCAGAATTAAGCAATGGTAGGAGATGTCAGGATAGTGCTACTTTGCAAGAGGGCAATGACTGGAAAGGAGGTGAAGGCTGATTCTGCGGAGCTCAGGACCTTCTATTTCTTGGTGCCGGTGCTGGTTACACTTGGGTGTTAAACTGAGAAGTCTTTAAGCTGACTGTGATTTGTGCATATTTTTGTATGTGGTGGATTTCTATAAAAAATCTACAAAAAGGGGCACCTGTGTGGCTCAGTCGGTTAAGTGTCTGCCCTCCGCAGCCCCTTGAGCCTGCTTCTCCCTCTTCCTCTGCCTGCCACTCCCCCTGCTTGTGCTTGCTTTCTCTCTGTCAAATAAATGACATCTTAAAAAAAAAATTGCCTAAAAATTAAGCCCTTTAAAAAATTCAGAATCTAAATAATCTATCATCAGTAAACAGCATAATCTTTAGATATATTTCCTTCTCTTTTTCTTACTCCATATATATTTTATGTAGTTTGAATCACACCATACATAAATTCTGAACAATTTTGTATGGCATTTACAATTTTTAAAATAATTTTCACCTTTATTTTTTATTTTAATTGAAATATACTTGACATACATTTTAAAAATAGTTTAGAAATGCCTGCACAATATGCTACTGTGGATGTCCATAGCTTATCTTTTTTCTGTTGTGGGACATTTATATGGCTTCCAGGTTTTCACTATTTTGCTGTAATGATGTACACGTTCAAATGCAAATATTTATGCCCATCTCTGAAAAACTCCTTACAGTGGATATTTAGGAGAAGCACTAGGTTAAAGGCTATGAACATTCCAGGGGCCTCTGACAGGTGCTGCTAAAGAGTCCAGAAGGGTTGTAGTAACTTGTATTTGTTGAGAACTGCAACGCAGTAGTTTTCCTCCATTATCAGTAAAGTGAATTACCAGGTAAAAATTGCTAAGTTTTGAGTCCGTATCTCTTTTTCATTTGCATTTCTCTTGTTACTAATGCAGTTGAATATTTTCTGAATGTTTTCTATCCATTAAGATTTCTTGTTCTGCGATCTGCTATTTTTTGTGTCCTCTGCTCAGTGCTCTGTTGGCATTTCAGTGTTTCCTGTTTGACTTTATAAGGCCTTTTTATCTTAATAGTTAACACTGGGGGCACCTGGGTGGTTCAGAGGCTTAAGCCTCTGCCTTCAGCTCGAGTCATGATCTTCCAGTCCTGGGATCGAGTCCCACACCGGGCCCTCTGCTCAGCAGGGAACCTGTTTCCCCCTCTTTCTCTGCCTGTTTGTGATCTCACTCTCTGTCAAATAAATAATTAAAATCTTTAAATAAATAAATAAGATTAGTAACCCTGGAAAATGTATTTTTTCAGCAGATATTTTTCTCAAGTGCTGATGTGATTTTGAAGTCTGATATTTATGAGATTGGGTGGAGTTCTCTTTTTATTTTACCAAGTTTACTAATGTTTTTACAATTTCTTGAGCTGCTGTTACACTCCGTCTTTCACTAGGAATAGAAAAACATTCAACTAGATTTTCTCCTAGTTTTCTAGACTTCCATTCATTAGACATTCAACTCTTTAACCCATCTGGAAATTATTTAAGTGTGTGATAGGAGGTGAAATCCAATGGGCTTTTTCAAAACCCCCAATAGTTAAGCATCTGTGCCAGCATGATTACTATCTATGCTTCTTACTAATATACTACAGTATACTAACTCCAAATTCTGTTTTTATGAGCTTCCTGCTGCATTAAATCTGGCTCCTTATGTCAAAACTAGTACCATCATATTTTAATAACTGTACTTAAAAAATGTTTTAGTGTTTGATATGGTCAATTACCACCTGTCCCTTAAACACATTTTCTCAAGATTTTTTTTTTTTTAAGTTCTAGGTGAGTGGTTTTTTTCCTCTAGGAACAATTTGTTTCTCTACTTAATCAAGCCTTATTTTATGAACTTCATTAAAGTATTTGCTCTCGGGGGCGCCTGGGTGGCTCAGTCATAAGTGTCTGCCTTCGGCTCAGGTCATGATCCCAGAGACCCAGGATCAAGTCCCACCTCGGCCTCCTTGCTCTGCGGGAAGCCTGCTTCTCCCTCTCTCACTCCCCCTGCTTGTGTTTCCTCTCTGGCTGTGTTTCTCTCTGTCAAATGAATAAAATCTTTAAAAAAAAAAAAAAAAGTATTTGCTCTCTTTTCATACTGATTCTGCTATTTTTATTCATTTATTCCTCAGAATTTTTAATACTAGTTGTAGCCATTATCAACTGGGTTTTCTTCCATATTTTTTTTATTTAAGTAGGGTCTATGAACATAGGGCTTGAACTGACAACCCCAAGACCAAGAGTCACATGCTCTAACCACTGAGCAAGCCAGGTGCCCAAATCCTATATATATTCTAATTGTTTGGTGTTGGTATATAAGAAAATAATTTGGGTGTTTGTTTGTTTTAGGATTTTATTTATTTATTTATTTATTAGACAGCGAGCGAGGACAAGCGAAGAGAGGGGTGTACAGAGGGAGAGGAAGAAGCAGGCTTCCCACTGAGCAGGGAGCCCAATCTGGGTCTTGATCCCGAGACCCTGGGATCATGACCTGAGCCAAAGGCAGACACTTAACTGACTGAGCCACCCACACACCCCAGTGATTTGTTTTCATAATTTAAAAAATTTATTATCTAAAACTACTCAAGAAAAAATAGAAAATCTCAATAGATTGAATCAGTCGTCATAAAGCTCCCAGCAAAGGAAAAGGCCTGGACCAGAGGACTTCACTGGTGGATCCACCAAACATTAAAAGAATTAACACCAATCTTTCTCAACCTCCTCCAAAAAACTAAAAGTGGGAACACTTTCTAATTCATTCTGTCAGGCCAGAATTACCCTGATACCAAAGCCAAAGCCAGATAAGACATTACAAGAAAAGAAAATTATATAACAACATCCCTTATGAATATAGATGCAAAAATCCTCAACAAAATATTAGCAAATGTAATCCAATAGCAAATTAAAAGGATTATTCACCATGACCTAGAGGGATTTGTCCCAGGAATGCAAAGGTAGTTCAACAAAAGAAAACCAATCAAGGTGGGGCGCCTGGGTGGCTCAGTTGGTTAAGCGGCTGCCTTTGGCTCAGGTCATAATCCTGGAGACCGCGGATTGAGCCCCACATCAGGCTCCCTGCTTGGTGGGAAGCCTGCTTCTCCCTCTCTCACTCCCCCTACTTGTGTTCCCTCTCTGGCTGTGTTTCTCTCTGTCAAAGAAATAAATAAAATCTTTAAACAAAAAAAGAAAAAGAAAACCAATCAAGGTAACACGTCACATTAATGGATCAAAGGGAAAAAGTATGAAGTTCTATATATTTTACCACAATAAAAAACTACCTGGCCACCTTTTCTGAAATCCAGTATCCTAAATTTTTGCATCAGTTGGAAAGATAAAAGGGATGAGACTATAAGGAGTGCACTGCAATCTCCTTTTCTTTACTAAACATGTACTGGTCTTTCCAAACTAATACTTGTAGATATACTGCAACCCCTTTAACAGCTTCGTAACTTCCCATCATGCAGATAGGCCATGATCCATTGAACTAGTCCCTAATTCATATATATTCAAGTTACTTCTCAAGTTTTGCTCATATGAAGAACACTGCTAAACAGTCTTACCCTTCTGAAAATAGTTCTGTGGGGTAATGTCCTAGAAGTAGAAATAATAGGTCAAAGGGTATCCACATTGGAAGTCTCCGGTAGTTCCCTCCCACTAAAGAGGGCTGCTGCAATCAGCCAGACATTCTGTAACGCACTAGAAACTCCCCTACTGCTCTGCACTTGGCTTTAACGCCAGAACAGAGGACAAGTGCTATCAACACCTGTTGGCAGCAGTTAGACCGGGGTTGGCACACTGTAGCCCACGGACCCAATCCCCATTGCTGCCTAGTTTTGCATAGCCCACAAGCTAAGAATGGTTCTGGTTTTTGTCTGTTACATTTTTAAATGATTAAAAAACAGGGGCACCTGGGTGGCTCAGTCGATAGAGCACGCAACTCTTGATCTCGGAGTTCTGAGTTCAAGCCCCGCATTGGGCATAGAGCTTGCTTAAAAAAAAAATTAAAATGTAATGTATTTGAAGTGTATAAAATCTGAGTGACTCCTAAAAATGGGGAGTAAATATAAAATATCAAAAAAACTATTTTAATTATTTTACAATCACAAATTGTTTTTTGAAGTGATTAAAAAACAAAGCCAATAAAGAATATTTGATGACATAGAAAAATGAGAGGAAATTCAAATTTCAGTGTTCATAAATAAAGTCTTACTGAAACACAGTCATGCGCATCTGTTTATGTATCAGCTGCTTTCTTCAACAGCAGAATGGAGTATTTGCAACAGAGCCTTTATGGCTGTAAAGCCTAAGATATTTACTGTTTGGCCCTTTACAAAAACAGTTAGCTGATAAATTAACTTTTTTTTTTCCTTAGGCAATAACATTTTTTTTAAGATTTTATTTCTTTATTTGAGAGAGAGAGAGAGCACACAAGTGGGGAGGAGGGCCCAGGGGAGAGGGAGAAGCAGACTCCCTGTCGAGCAGGGAGCCTGATGCGGGACTCGATCCCAGGACTCCAGGGATCATGACCTGAGCCAAAGGCAGATGCTTCATCGACTGAATCACCCAGCTTTCCCTAAGCAGTAACATTTTTAAGGAGTAGGAAACCCAATTCTCTAAACAAAGGGCAAAGAACAAATTGTCCTATAGCTACCAAAGAAATGTTACAACGGGTTAAGTCTCTGGGCTCTGTGTGTGAGTGAGGAGCTGAACGGCCTCGTATTTCTTCCACTGTTGTGACTGAGAAGCAGCCACTGGAGGGCCAGGTAGCTACTGCATGTCTGGTTGCAAGACTCCACTTTCCATGGACTCTTTTGAGTACTAATGTAAAGGGTGCTGCACTTTTAATTTCCAGTTCCAGTTGTTTACTGCTGGTATATAGGAAAGGGATTGACTTTTCCAGTATGAACCCTGTATCATTGAGTCGTGCTATAATTGCTTATTAGTTCCAGTTTTTATAGATTATTTAGATCTGCATAGACAATCATAGCATGTGTTCCACGAACTCTTGATGCAAGTTGTTTTTCCCATAAATCCAGTTTTCCTTTGCCACCAAACGTTTATAGTCGGAGTTGCCAGCTATAAATTTTTCAGAGACAGAGAATATATTCTCCCAATGCTCTCTGAGGCTACCTTCCCACCCCCATAGAGTGAAAGTGGAACAGGAGACATGACAGAGCTTAAATGAAGAGAAAAAGCAAGCCCGTAAACAGACATGACCACAAAGTACATCCTGATAAGAACTGACTATTGTAAAAGTTATAGGACTGTTTAAGCAATTTACTGGATATCAGGACCAGGGAGCAAAATTTTGCAGAGGAAGAAATAGAACAAAATTACCATATGTCATTTGGGATAGTTGCCGATAATTATCATTGCTGGCTTGATAATTTGGTTCTATAGTCAACATGCCATCAGTGGGAAGTGTGTTCTCAGTAAGTTCTGTTTCAGAATCTTCTATTATCACAACACCAATATCATCATCATTGCCATCACTGTCATCCTCAATAGTTATAATAATATAATCTAGGAATAAGCAAAGAGATAATTTAGATACCACATAAAATAATCAGTGTCCAGAGGAAACCAGCTTATAAAGTTATGGAGTATTTAAAAAACATTTTATGGCTGAAAAAACTGCACTAAATATTTTTCTTGTCTCTAATCCCTGCGAGTCAGCTAAGAAACAAATTGCTCGGTATGAAGCTTTGAGATATATATGTATGTTTATATGGGTGTATATACACACATACATTAGTGTTTGTAGTACTTCCGGTTTTATAGAGCATTAAATTTCTTCTCATTTAAGAAGTGTGACCACCTGGCCATGCTGTTCTGTGATCAGTGACATGCAAGTTTTAAACAATACAGTTGATGTTACATAGCCCTCTACTGACTATGAGTTCCCAGACATGTTCTCTAAAACTTAATATTAATCTATATGATAATAAATAATAGCGAAATAAAGTATAGTCATAACTGTTAGGAAACAAATTAAATTCAAATTGAATCTCACAAATATAATATAAGTGGCCACAAATAAACTATGTGTGAAATATCAAGTTCATAAGCCGTTTTAATGAATATGGAAAATAGCACACCACACATAGTGTATGCTATATAAACAGGCTTTTTTAGTTTTTACAGTTGGTCTGAAAAAGGAAGAACATGTTTAAGCTCAAAGTATTAACTTGCAAATCATGTGTACATTGCATTACAACTTGGATTCAGTACATTTATTTGAAATAGACCAAAGCAGTCTACGGCCATACTACCCTGAACTCACCCGATCTCATCTGAAATAGACCAAAGCATTAGAATTAAGTAATTAGCCAGTGTGAGAGAATGTGCTGGTATGAAAAGGATACTGAATTAGGAATCACATGATGTGGGTTCCAATTCAGTCTCTTTAGCCATCCAGAAGTATGATCTTTCAGCCAGATGTATTTATTCTTTTGCCTCTGTCTTTTCATCCATAAAAATATGGCACTGGGTTTGGAGATTTGCTGTGAAATCCACTTAATAGTCTTCATGGAAAAAACGGAACATTAGAAACTACCTAATGATTCAAACAAAAGAATTGCTTAAATAAATTATGGCATTTCCATATGATGAAATGGCATAGTGCCAATGAGAAACACATTCTCATTTAGTGATATTAGAAATGCTGGTGAAATAATGCCCAAGCAGAAAAAAATATGATATAATCCTAACTTTGAGAACAGAAGGAAACATACCAGTTGTTATCTCTAAGTCACTATCTCTGGATGGCAAAATGACCTTCATTAGACTTTCTCTCTTATATTTGGTAAGATTCTCTACAATTAACTTTACAGACTTAGTAATCAGAAGAAAATAACAAAGGTAATTGAAGTTTTATTTTTAAAACAAGCTTTTACATGTCAACAGATTTTTCACACTAGACCCAGTAAAGCTACTGACAACTCCACCCAGGTTTTTCAGTAAATTCGTAAAATTCCAATTAATTCCTTTAGGTATATATATAACTTTCATAAGCTATTTTTAGAAGACATTATAATATTTAGAAGCTTTTTGAAGCTTATGCTTCTAAGGTGTAAGGATCCAAGTTGCCCTGAACTTGATCCGATAAGGCATAGTTCACAATGATGCACGCTGCAACCTTTCTTTCACATGAGGACCACTGCAAGAAATCCACCCCAAAACAGGACAGATGACAACGGCCAGACTGGTCTGCTTTTCTAGCAAAACTGCCAATACATTAAACAACCACTTTCTAATCTCCTAGCAAAACTCTCAAAAGCAGCCTTTCCACATCTGTATCAAACTTTAGGGACAACACAGTTGGCCAGATGAGAGATAATGGCCACTAAAACTGTTTCCCAGAGCTCAGCTCTTACCTGTAGGCAGGCTTGAAACTAAATTGAGCCCGTGCCCTGCTTTAGAAAACACTGTGAAGAGCTGCTTATAAAATCATTATCTGCAAACATGAAATTAGTTTACCACTTAATGTCATAAAACCATAAAGCTGTCCCAATTTGGGGAGAGGTGGATAGGGGGCGATTACCAGCACGTTAAGTTAGAGCCTTTTCTGTCAAAGTGGTGCTCAGTCGTACCGCAGGTGGGATCGGCCCTGAAGCTTGCTCGGAAGGGTACCCCTATTTTCTAGGGGTCCTCACATTTTGTAGTATCCTCTAACTCCCTTTTAAGTCTCACCTGCCCTCTCAAAGCAAAGAAGTGGCTCTTTATGCGGGGACTTGTATATACCTACGTTTTTATTTTCTTTCTCCTTGTTCATGTTTTTAAAATAAAACAAGGCTGGGCTGTCCGTGAGCAAATGCAGTTACCACCAAAGCCTCAAAAAATCAACGTCTCAGTTTCAAAAGATGTCATCATGAATCAACTGCTGGTTTGTCAACAAATTCTAATGGTCTTAGAGTCTGGTCCTTTTGGACCCCTACTTTCTCTGACGGGGAAAGAGAAAGGATAAAGGAACAATGAGGCCCAAGAAGTGAGCACCAAGTACTTAGCGAGTGACCAAATCTCAAAAGCTTACAGGCGCAGACATCGCAGGAGAGGCGGTGGGAAAACCGCAAACCACCCCGCCGCAGCACTGCTCAATGCGAGGCTGTAAAGTGCACATTTAACCTTCCGCAAATCAAACTGCTTCCTCCCGGGAGTGCCACTGGCCACGGAGGCAAGTCAGTTTCATGCGCTAATGGTCCATGCTGCACAGCTGTTTGTGGTGTGTACACATCCCACAGGCCTTTTTGAAGAACAAAAGCTCAAGGAAAAAGTGCCGCTGTGGCACGGTGTAGAGGGTGCGTAGAAACAGATCACAGCGCTCCAGCCTCCGGAGTGGAGATGGCTGAGGCTGTCTTATCACCACTAGGGGTCCTAGAAAGAACCACTGTCCTCGTGGTGGAAACCAAGCCCCGCCTCTCGCCATGCGCTCTCTTGAGACCCAGTGTCACCTCAAGCCTCTCAGACGCCATGAATCCCGGAAACGCCATGAGCCCCAGAGACCGCTCAATCCCCAGGATCACCTCAAGCTCCTAGGATACCACGAACTGGAGGAATCCAGTGAGCCCTAGGATCAGCTCAAGCCCCAAGTACACCATGAATGCTGAGGACCCCTCAGATTCTAGGATCACCTTGACCCCTATGATGCCATGAATTCTAAGGACACCCAGCTCCCAAGCATCACCTCAAGCCAATGGCATCAAAATGAACTCCAGTGACCCCACAAGACCCAAGATCAGCTCGAGCCCCTGAAACACCATGAACCCCAAGGATGCCCCGGACCCAGAGCTAGACCCAGCCTGTAACACCTGGGTTCCTAAATGCCCACTAAGCAGACAGGGACAGCAGTCCAGAGGTCATCACCGGACCTGCCCTGGCCGATGACAAGACAATGTCTTGGTCGCCTGCAAAGCCCTCTAGGTGGGCACAATGTGAAACTTGTCAGTTTCCCCTCCCCCCGCCTCCTCTTCTCCCCCTCAGCGGGGTGAAGAAAGAGGCAGAAGCAAGTGGAACAGCTTTGGGAAGAGGCCCTTACCCTCCTCTTCAGACATCGTGAGGCAGGGAGTCCCGCTGTGAGTGCCTTAAGCTCGGCGTCTGCGCTGCGGCTGCACCGGCTAGATCGGCTAGATCGCGACCGTGCCCACGAGGCAACTGCTGCAGATACAGGAGCCAAACGGAAGGCGCAGAGACCTCCCCTCCTGAGAGAACCTTCTGCGACTGCGCAGTAGCGCCCAGAGCCCACAGTGGGAGCGGGACTGTTGGGGGGAGGGCAGAGGTGGCGCAAATATCTACATGTAGACATTTTCTTTTTAAGATTTTATTTATTTAACAGAGAGAAATACAGCCAGAGAGGGAACACAAGCAGGGGGAGTGAGAGAGGGAGAAGCAGGCTTCCCGCCGAGCAGGGAGCCCGATATGAGACTCGATCCCCTGTCTGCGGGATCATGACCTGAGCCGAAGGCAGTCGCTTAACCAACTGAGCCACCCAGGCGCCCCATATATGGAGACATTTTTAAATCTGCTTTCCCCTCCCCCCAAAACGTGAACCGATAGCCACCAGTGTAATTCTGCGCCTCCGAAAATGCTCTTCACACAATACATCATAGAAAAAATGTACAATGTCAGAATTCAGACTTTCCAATGTTTTCTGGGTTGTGTACTCATCATGTTCAGCGCCAGCTTTGGGAAAAAATTCAAAAATAATCCAACTTTTAAAATGTGCACCTAAGACTCCGCTAAATACACACCACCCCGCGCTTCAGCTGTCCTATTCTCTACGTGCCGTTTTCCAAAGAGCCATGTCCTCATTCCAACTCAGAATAATAATAGGTACGGTTTATTGAGTGTTCACCACAAACCGGTTGCTTAGTATGTCTGACCTCAGGAGGTCCTTAATCACTGTCAGTATTATTGTCCCATTTTAAAAATACGGAAACATGCTTAGAGAGTTTAACTTGCTCAGAACCACAAGGCTAGTAGCCGAGTTATGATTTGAACACACATTACACCCCCCTCCCCAAAGCACATATTCACATCCCCTATTTTATTCTCCCTTCTACTCAATTGCTTCTGGAAATTTTCTGCACCCTTCAAAGCTCATTCCAGACATCTATTCTTTTATTTTTTTTTAAGTTTATTTGAGAGAGAGCACACGTTGGGGGAGGGGCAGAGGGAGAAGCTGGGTTCTGGCGGAGTGGGGAGCCGGACTGCCGCAGATGGTGGGAGGGGGGGGGAACTCCAGGAGCATGACCTAAGCCAAAGGCAGACGCTTAACTGAGCCACCCAGGTGCCCCCCCACATCTATTCTAATAATATCTGCACCAAGACACTTTCCTCCAGTGCCCTGATAAGAATGCAGAGCAACACCATGCACTGTTTATATTAAGTAGCACTTCCATCACAAGGTTCTAAGAATTGAGTGTTATGAAATATAAAGCACCCAGCACAGAGCCTGGAATTTTGGTTCCATTTTACTGGGTCAGTTACACAATGACTCCTGGCACTGTGTATCTCCTCATCCCTCGGGAAGAGTAAGTTTCTTCACTTCTGACAAGGAAAGGTGCATTTTCTTAGGTGGATATGCACAGTTCTTCCACTATTGTAAGGGAGGGTAAATGTGTGCAAGAAGATGCATAAGGAAGCCAAAGAGAAGAAAAGACACGCTATACAGTTTATTATACATATCACCTCTCAGTGTAAACTTCAGCCCTTTTTCCTGCTCTAAGAAACTAGATATGGGCCCTTTAAATATTTTCCCCTTGCCAATAACAGTGTTGAATATTTTTCTATGGGAAACACAGGAGCAAGAGTGTGTAGAGGAAACAAATTGTGCTTCCTAGTCCCCATTTGCTCTATAGGCAGCCTCCCACCCCAAACACATACCTGGCATGGCAGGTTTCTAGCAAGTTCTAGAAGGTGGCTCTGAACAAGGTCCACCAATGTAACACCGAGTGAGATATCTCCCTCAGTGAGTCAGAGTTGAGCCTTGGGCATAATGTCTAGTCCTAGAGGTAGTAGCTGTTTCTAGCCCTTATACCTATACTCTTTTGAGTTTCCTTCATTTCTTGCTAGCCAGTCCCTCATTACTCCAATCCTGATACACTGAGTACTAAACTGTTGAAAGTACTATATGGTTTTTCTCTTCATCTTGGACCCAGACTGATCCACTTACCCTTTTGAGTTCCATTCCATCACCTGGCACTCGACAGGAACACAGTATCTGTCCCTGCACTACAATTAAACATCCAGCAGATGTTCAACAACCACTTATATTTCATATCTACTCAATCCTCTCCATCCATTCTTTGACCCCTCTTCTCTATAGAGAGACACAGAATGGAAGGAAGATATACCTTCTTATTGTCACTCCTAAGGCTAGCTTTTCTTTTGATCTACCTAAGCTGCATCAACATGAGTGAGGCAAAGTATAGTGCCCGAAAGGCAGAGAGACCTGCTGGTGATCAGCAAGTGAGAGGAGCTGCTGGTAGGGGCCTCTACGTGCTCTCGGCTGCGAGCTGAGTTGCACAAGCTACAGGCACGGCAGTATTTCTATCGAAACTCTGTGCAGCCATGGGACCTGGAGTTCTAATTCTTTTTTTTTTTTTTTAAGATTTTATGTATTTATTTGAGAGAGAGAGAGAGCAGAGCAAGAGACAAAGCACAGCTTGTGGGGAAGGACAGAGGGAGAGGGACAAGCAGAGACCCCCCACTCGGCAGGAAGCCTGAGGCAGAGTTCAATCCCAGGACTCCAAGATCAAGACCTGAGATGAAGCAGACGCTTAACTGACCGAACCACCCAGGCACCCCGGCAGTTCTCATTCTTGTAATGATAAACTGCATAAGGCAGAGTCACCAGGGCCCTGAGAAACAACTAAAAAAGCTGGGTGACCTCTTCTTAAAATACTTTCAAGAACATCAAAAAGTTAACAAAACAATAAGCAATTACTGAGCTAAGAGCTGTGAAAGATGAGAAACCTAGAAAACCTAGAAAAGCTGCCATGCCCGCTTTTGCTCAAAGACACTGATCGAGAGAAGTTGGAAACAGACAAGGCTGTATTTCTGGTGACTTTGGAGGACTAGTGACAAAAGTCAGACTTTGGGACCCACCAAGGGCAGAGCGCTACTAAACCACCCTCTGCTTGAACAAGGACCACAGTCACCCCTTCAGAGTAAACGTGATCCACGGGTGTGTGGGCGGCTCAGCTAGGTGAGCGTCTGCCTTCACCTCAGTTCGTGATGCCAGGGGCTGGGATTGTAGCCTGCATCGGGCTCCTGCTCAGTGCAGAGCCTTCTTCTCCCTCTGTCTGCCTCTCCCCTTGCTTCTGCTCTCTCTCTCGAATAAATAAATAAAATCTTTAATAAGAAAACACATAATTATATTATATAACCACACAGACTATAGTTCAGTCTCATACCATCTGGGGATTTAACACACCCAGGTACCTGACATAAGCAAACAAAAATTCTTTCCCGTGAAGATCAAGTAATTTCTACAAACAATATTTAAATAGATATACAGCAAAGTAGACTATAACCAATATACGAGGAGAAGAGACAGAAGAAATAAGCAATAAAAATATGTATACCGCCTGCTGACAGCCACCGCCACAACCCCACGGCGCTCGCACGCGCACGGGTCCTCACACAGGCACCTGGCTAATGACGATGCTCCTCGGGAAGCAGCTACTCTGTGGGCATCGTAGGACATCCAGGGGAAGGATCCAGATTGAAAATCCCCAGGGCCCCTAGTTTTCAGGAAGGCACCTCCTCACGCTTTAGTAATGGATGGAAAACATCGTTTGGGCAAAGCAGGGGAGAGAGGCTGAACTACAAGCTGGAGGACGGTCCAGGATCGTTGCACTGGATTCTCGCGTCGCCCGGGGCAGGCTCACATCCCCGGCCTGGTTTCCGGGCGGCAGGAGAGGGCAGGCCAGGGCCACGGTGGAGCAAGAGGGTGTGGAATGGCGGTAAATATAACCTACAGGACCATGACCCACTCTCCCCACGAGAAGAAGGGGTGTGACACTCAGGGCCGCGCAGACCTGTGTGCAGGGCAGGACCTCTGCCGGGTTACTCGGCTCCGTTACAACTACTGCAACATGGGGGATGGACTCCCGAGGCACGACTAATGACTGGTCGCCACTCCAAGATGGGTGCGCTTGGATGTGTCTCTGTGTGCGAGAGAGAGCGCGTGTGCATGTGGGGGCCGAGGGAGGTGAAGCATGTGTGAGAGCCAGACAGAGACAGGGAGGGAGGGGGAAGTGGGGCATCGGTGGTGGCAGAGACTAGGAAAGAGACTCGCAAGGGGTCCGTAGATAAAGCTGACACGTCCCCATTGCTGTGTGACTCTGACCACAGCTCCCAGCAGGGACACTGGGGACAGCAGGGTGGCCCAGCTCTGCGAGCAACGTGGCCACAAGTGCCCCCCCCCAGCTCGAGGCTGACGCCTTGTCCTGACCAGAGGCCACACGATGGCCACCAGCTTCAGAAGTCAGAACCTGTCCTCCCTCGCCTTTTCTCTGCTGCCGACGCCAGTCCCACGTTGTTACCTGGCTGTGGTCCCAGGTCTCGGGAAACCTTAAATGTGATTCCTTCTCCCATTTTAAAGACAAAGTTGGTTGAGCTCCAGCATTGGCTGGCTGCCATGAACCCAACCACTCGGGCCATCCTCAGAGGACACCTCCTCCTCCGGCAACAGCCCAGAAAAAGGTACAAGAAATGGCTGGAGTCGCGTCCCAAGAGAATACCTGAATGGGATTCCACCAAGGGCGTTGTGCATACTGCATGATGGCTTCTGTTCACTGAGAGCCTGTCCCCTCCACCCATGGTTGCCAGAATGATCTGTCCCGGATGCTCAGAATGCTGGTCCGCCGGTGTGACACCCACCCCCATTTAGAATTCCATAACTGCTTCCCACGGCCTTCAGATGCCATCTGTGGGGACCCAAGGGCCTTCCTGTGCCGGCTCTCGTGCAGCTCTCCAACTTCATCATGACTCCCCAATATTCAGCCCATATTTCAGTCTCTCTCAACACTTTGTTTACCAGATGCCTCAAGATGGCACAGCCTGACAATGACCTGGATGGAATAAGGGAATCCGTCCCCCTTTCAGTGCGGCCCCAGTGCTCCTGCGGACGGCTGAGCAGGGCTTGCTGTGAAGACGGACGACCTGAACGGGAGCCAGGGTGGACGGAGGGAATGAATGCTC
The DNA here is from genome assembly GCA_004023965.1 of Spilogale gracilis. NCBI lineage: Eukaryota > Metazoa > Chordata > Mammalia > Carnivora > Mephitidae > Spilogale > Spilogale gracilis. The sequence goes on from PITA01026850.1 coordinate 21,187, forward strand.
ACAGGCAGAGCCAAGATGCCTCTCAGGGATCTGGGGTTAGCTTGACCTCACAGATGAATGCAGGGCTGGCCGCTCAAGATGGCAAGTTCTGAGACCAAAGGGCTGAGGTCTTACACTGAGAACGCGGAGGTCACGTTAGGCCTGCACACGCGTTTTATTTGGCCAGGGTTCTCATATACTCTGCCTCCATCTTACCATCGGGACAGTTCACACGAAAATCTGCATTTCCACTTGCCGTGGAAGAACTGGAATTGTGTAGCATAAGACTCAAGCTTGCATGTCCACTCCTGCAAGGGCGGCTGGTCTCCTTGGGGCAACAGGCGGCCTCCAACCAGCCCCGGCCCTCCGGTCACCTGTGCACGCGTCAGCACGGCGCCCACCGGCTTCTCAGTGAGGCCGCCAGGCCGGCCCAGCCCCAGAGCCTGCCTGCCGTCACCCTCGCCTGGAAAAGCATGTGTACAGCCTCGTGGTAGAAACGATGCTACGTGTGGTCCAAGTCTTCCGTTTCCTCTTCTTGGGAAAACCGCTGTACCCAGCTCTCTTGCCCTCGAGCGGGACCACGTGCCTGTTCTACCAGCGGGCCCTGGAGAGAAGTACCCTGGGTCACCTCCGGGCTGAGGCGCTGGCAGGAGCCTTGCAGGCCACGTGTTCCGTGAGCGGCGCCAGAGGGACGACACGGTGGCTGGGGAGCATGGGACTTTGCCTGGAGAAAGGGGAGAAAAGGCGAAGGCACGGAGATGTCAGGGTCTGTTCGTTACTGCAGCCG
>PITA01026851.1:6491-22050 GCA_004023965.1 Spilogale gracilis
GGGGGGGGGCGACAGTGTGGGCCCGGTGACCGGGGGCAGCTCATGTCCAGACTGGGATGGAGCGGGGGGCGGCAGGCCCCCGTGCCCGGCCACCGCTGGGGACAGGACTGGCCCTGAACCCAGGAAGACCCCTGGCTGCTCAGTGTCCATCATCAAGGTGTCCGTGCCCTGCCTGCCGGCCCAGGGGAGCGGGAGCCCCTGGCAGGGTGGGGACCAGGCAGGGCCCAGGTGGGATCTCTGCTGCCTGGCCCCCGCCAAGCACCTGATCTGGGGCCAGGGAGCCCAGGAGATCAGACGGTGACCGGCCCCGGCCTCAGCCTCTGGTTCCAGCCGGCAGCAGGAGCTGGGCCTGTAGGGACCCGCCTCCTACCTAGAAGGGGCCTGTGTTCTGGGAGAAATCCTCTCCCCTCGGTTCCGCGAACACCTCGTGTCTGAGCCTGGGCCCTCCCCCGGCAGTCCCCGCGCTGCAGCCCTCCCAGAGACAAGCGGGGGGCCTCCCAGTGCCGCGGGCACCAGCAGCCCCGCCCCAGCTCACCGACACCCTCTCCCCGCAGAGGCCCAGCGCCGCCCCTACTACGCAGACTACTCGCCCACCCGCCGCTCCATCCACTCGCTGTGCACGAGCCACTATCTCGATCTCTTCATCACCTTCATCATCGGGGTCAATGTCATCACCATGTCCATGGAGCACTACGACCAGCCCAAGGTGGGGCCCGCCGCCTGCAGACGCCTGCCCTCCGCGGGACACAAGGCCCCCAGGGTGGGGGGGCCCCACAGGGGAGGGGCCTGGGCCTGCAGCTTGTTCAAGCCCTTGCGGGGTTTACGGGGTGTGTGGAGGTTTGAGCAAACACGGGTTGGAGTTTCCAGGTCCGGGGACTCCCGCGGTCTGCCCCCGGAGCGCCTTCCCAGTCTGGAAACCCTGGCTTTGGGCTCCCCTGTGAGCCCAGCTGCCACCGGTAGATAGAAGGTGGCTTAGCTTATTTCGCTCACATTGTATCTTTGCCCGTGCCGTGCTTTAAAGAAGGGATGCCAGCCCCCACCCCGCACCCCCACGGAGGAAGGGAGGGGTCTCGGCCCGCGTGGCCCCGCCCCAGGCTGTGGGTGGGAGCCGGTACACTGGGTCGGGGTCTGGTCTGGGAGGGGCGAGTGCCCGGCACGTGCGGGCTCAGAACGCCACAGGGGACCTCCCGGTGGCGCCCGTGGGCCTGGCCCAGCCCCGTGTGCAGGGCAGGTGGCGTGGGCTGCCCGGACAGGGGTGCTGCGGGCCTGGGGCCTCCGCAGCCTGACGCTCTGCTCGCAGTCGCTGGACGAGGCCCTCAAGTATTGCAACTACGTGTTCACCGTCGTCTTCGTCTTCGAGGCCGTGTTGAAGCTGGTGGCTTTCGGGTTCCGGAGGTTCTTCAAGGACAGGTGTGTGGGGCCGGCACCAGGGCCTGGAGGGCCCTTGCGGCGGGGTCAGCCAAGAGCCACGGCCCTCCTTCCCCCCCCTGCCCGGGCCAGCACGAGGAGCGGCGAGGGATGTGCGGGGAGCACAGGAAGGAGATGGCGCTCAGGCCACCTGCTGCCTGCTGTAGGTGGAACCAGCTGGACCTAGCCATCGTGCTGCTGTCCATCATGGGCATCACCCTGGAGGAGATCGAGATGAACGCCGCTCTGCCCATCAACCCCACCATCATTCGCATCATGCGTGTGCTGCGCATCGCCCGCGGTAGGCGGCCCGCTTGCCTGTCCTTCCCGGGGGCCCCAGGGCTGACGGGGGCGCGGGGGGGCAGCCCGACATCCTCCCGTCACCCTGCAGCCTTCTCCCGGGGACCATGTGGGGTCAGGGAGCGTAAAGGATGGGGGTGGCCCCCAGTCTCCCCCCCCGCCCCGTCCCCAGCAAGGGAGGGTCCGACCAGCCCAGGCCCCACGCCCCCTACTGATGCTCAGCTGCCGGCCTTTAGTCCTGAAGCTGCTCAAGATGGCCACAGGCATGCGGGCTCTGCTGGACACCGTGGTTCAAGCCCTGCCCCAGGTAGGTGAGCTGCCCCGGGGGTGCGTGTTCCAGACGCCCTCAGGAGCCAGGTGCCGGAGGGGCAAACCCCAGCCATCAGCCCATGTGTGGAGGGACTAGCTCAGAGCCAGGCATTCCCTGGACCTCAGCCACTCTGGGGAAGACCAGAAACTCATGCCCTCTGCTGCCCTGTGCGGCTCTGGGTGTGGTGGGCAGGAGACGTGGTCCTGGTGGGCTTATTGGGCTTCAGGGGACCACGTGTTGGCCACGGGTCCCGCTCCTCGTTGGAGCCAGCCCAGGCCCTGTGTCCTCATTTGTGGCACTTACGGCCCCAATCCTGATCCTCTGTGGCCTCCTCAGCTTAAAGAGGCTCGTGCTCCCATTTACCTTGTGCCCAGTCCCTCTGCCAACCCGCCGGCCGTCCATACATCCAACCCTTGCATCCGCCTGTCTCTGCATCCACCCTGCTAGCCAGCCGTCTGCCCCGTGTGGCCGCTCGCTCAGCCCATGGCACCTCGCACCCTCCCTCCTTCAGCCGGCCCCCAGTCGTGCCTTCAGCAGCTCCCTTAGCTCGGTCTGTGGGAGCGACAAGAGAGGAGGAGAAGGGGGGCATGCTGCAGAGATGGGGTCACGGGAGGCATTTGAGGGCGGGGCACCCCCCCCAGAGCAGTAGGAGGATGGGCTGGCCAGACCACCAAGAACGCAGGGGTTGGGGCCCCTCTCTGTCTGCCCGGCTGGTCCCCCATGGGGTCCCCGAGTCTGGGGGCAGGACCCGTGCAGAGTGCCCCCGTGGGGTTCTGGAGAGCAGAGGGGCTACGGGCACGGGGTCTGTGGCCTGGGTGCAGGGACAGAGGGGCAGTGCTGGTGAGGGAGGCTTTGGGCATCACACGGGACAGGAGCCCCCAGGGACCACAGAGCCCTGGCGCCGGGCGGGATGGGTCCAGAGCAGGGTTCCGAGGCAGCGTCTGGGGGCCTGGCGGGGAGCGCGGGGAAGCCACGACAAGGCGCCAGGCGCGCAGTGTGGGGCAGGGGGCTGAGGAGGCCGCTGACCTCATTCTGCTTCTTTCCCTGTGTAGGTAGGGAACCTCGGCCTACTTTTCATGCTCCTGTTTTTTATCTATGCTGCCCTGGGGGTGGAGCTGTTCGGGAGGCTCGGTGAGTGTGCCCTGGCCCGGGGGCGCCTCCACGCCTGTGCACGCCCCCCATGAAGCCACAGACACGGGCATGGGTCTCCCTAAGCCCCACGTGGTCCGCAGGGAACAGACGCTGTCCGCGTCTGTTGTCCCTGGGGGGTGGCCTGAGCACCTGGTTAACTGACAGTCCCCCCGTGCGCCTGTCCCTGAGGTGGATGACATGGCCGTTCCCGCTCCCGTGTGTCCCAGAGCTCAGCCCGGCCAAGCCGGGGCCTGGCCCATCCTTCCCGGCACCTCCCAGTCCCCTGTCCTGCTGCCAGGGCCGAGGGCGTGCTGAGCGCACAGGCAGGCCTGGGCAATGTGGGAGCCCTCTGCTGGGGCTGCCCCCGAGGGCGTGGCCTGTGGACCCGCCGAGGCCTTGTCTGTCTGGAAAGCTCCAGGTCTGAGCCCAGGGCTCAGGTCACGCCCAGAGGCAGCCTCTGTGGCTGAGAGAGGAGCAGGCCTGGCCCACCCCGCCCCTACTTGGAAAGGACACGGTCCCCACAGAGGCCGGGGCCCACCCACCTGGGCCCTTTACCCCAGGACAGCAGGATCTTCTCCCTGGGGGAGGACAGGGCCCACAGTGGGTGAGCATGGTGCCCGGGGGCCCGGGGCGTGCACCGCCCCTGCACAGGGGCTGACCGGGCGAGGGTCTCCCCGGCAGAGTGCAGCGAGGACAACCCCTGTGAGGGCCTGAGCCGGCACGCCACCTTCTCCAACTTTGGCATGGCCTTCCTCACGCTGTTCCGCGTGTCCACGGGGGACAACTGGAACGGGATCATGAAGGTACCAGCGTGAGCTGGGCAGTGCCCCCCGGGGAGGGCGCCCCTCGGGGTGCAGGCGGGTGCAGGCGGGAGCGGGAGGTGGGCGCCGAGCTCCGCCTCTCAGCCGCCGGCCCCGCCCCTCAGGACACGCTGCGGGAGTGCGCCCGCGAGGACAAGCACTGCCTCAGCTACCTGCCCGCCATCTCCCCCATCTACTTCGTCACCTTCGTGCTGGTGGCCCAGTTTGTGCTGGTCAACGTGGTGGTGGCCGTGCTCATGAAGCACCTGGAGGAGAGCAACAAGGAGGCCCGCGAGGACGCCGAGCTGGACGCCGAGCTGGAGCTGGACGAGCTGCCGGGGCCCCCCGCCCGGCCCCAGCCGGCGGCCCCGCACAGCCCGCGCGCCCCCGGCCTCCTGGTCGTGCGCAAGGTGTCTGTGTCCAGGATGCTGTCCCTGCCCAACGACAGTTACATGTTCCGGCCCGTGGCGCCTGCCTCGGCCCCGCAGCCCCGGCCGCTGCGGGAGGTGGACGCGGAGACGTGCTCGGGCGCAGCCACCACCGGTACGGCCCCTCCAGGTGGCCCAGGGTCACGGGGGGCAGGTGGACGGGCCTCCGCAGGGTGCCGGCTGCTGCAGGGTGCTCGCTTTCCTGCCTCAGGCCCCGCAGCCTCTGCACACTCCGCGCCCGTGGAGCCCTGCACCTCTCTCGCGGTCCCCTCGGCGGCCACACTCTCCCCGGCCAGGGACAGCGATACCCTCCACGCCCTGTGCCCTCGGGGTGCAGCCCCCTCCCCCAGCCTCAGCCGGCTCTACAGACAGGTAGGAGAAGCTGCCCCAGGTGTGCGGCCCAGGCCTGGAGGTTCCTCCGTGTGGTTCCCCCATCCAGAGGAAGAGGGACAGGGATCCCAGAGAAGGGGGCGGGAGCGTGCCCCTGGAGCCTGAGACAGTGCACGGCCCTGGGGATCCCACCTCAGCGGCCGCAGGGCCTTGCGGCAGCCCCGGGCCCCACCTGCACACACTCCAGCCCCACGGCCCCGGATCCTGTCTCTCCCTCCACCCCGTCCTTGGGATGGTGGCGGGCAGGGTGAGGCTCTGCCCGCAGGAGTTCGGCCCCCAGCCCCGTCCTCAGGATCCCACTGGCGGGACCGGCACTCGGGCTGGTCCCAAGCCCTGTATTCGGCGCAGGTGGGCCTGGGATCCAGAGGGTCCCCCCCAAGTGGCTCCCAGCCGCATCTCGGGGCTGACCCCTGCTCTCTCGCCTTGTGGGTCACAATTCCAGTCTGGGGCTTCTCTGGGGAGCACAGTTAGCACGTTCCTGCTGCCGACTGAGTCCTGCCCAGCCCTTCCTCATCGGATCCCGGGTCCTTCCTTGCAGGAGCCCATGCGCACAGACTTGCAGGAGGGACACGCTGACGGCCTCAGGGACAGCGGCCTGGGCTGCGGAGAGCCTGGCAGGAGGACCCCCGTGAGGCACGCGTCCCTGGGGGCCTCCTTGCGGTCCCCACCCCGGTCCCCGCGGCCCAGCAGCGTCCGCGGCCGCAAGCACCCTTTCGGGCAGCGCTGTGTCCCCCACAGGCCGCCGGCCCCAGGAGGGGAGGAGGCCGAGACCCCGGACCCTGCCGACGAGGAGGTCAGCCACATCACCAGCTCGGCCCGAAGCCCCTCATCCTCGCCCATTGCCGCAGGAGGGGGAGGCGGAGACCCAGACCTGTGCCGGCTCTACAGTGTGGATGCCCCGGGCTTCCTGGAGCAGCCGAGCCAGGCCGATGAGCAGAGGCAGGCCTCCGGGGAGCAGGGGGGCGCGGATGGCCCCCCGGAGGCCCGGGAGGTGAAGCCTTGGGCTCCAGAGGCCGAGCCAGCCGTGGGGGCACGCAGGAAGAAGAAGATGAGCCCCCCCTGCATCTCCGTAGACCCCCCCGTGGAGGACGAGGGCACGGCCCGGCCCCCAGCGGCCGAGGGCAGCAGCACCACTCTGCGGCGGCGAACCCCGTCCTGTGAGGTCGCACCACACAGGGACTCCCTGGAGCCCGTGGAGGGGGCAGGAGTGGACCCTGCCACCAAGGGGGAGCGTCGGGCCCAGGCCCCCTGCCGTGCCGAACACCTGACCGTCCCCAGCTTTACCTTTGAGCCACCGGACGCGGGGGCCCCTGGCGGAGACCTGCTTTTGGACGGTGGTCACGGCGTGGCCCCGGAACCCAGGGCTTCCTTCTCGGGGGCCACGGTGCCTCCTGAACCCCACAAAGCAGAGCCCCCCGTGCTCGCCAGCGACCCCCCAGAGAAGGGGTGGGGGCTGCACCTCAAAGTCCTCCAGAGCCCCCCAAAGAAAGCAGGGTCTCCCCCAGCCGCCCCTCCCCCTGGGGACAGTGTAGACAGGCCCGTGTAGCTCGGCGCCGCACCACGACAGGTTTGAGCAGCGGGGGCAGGGTGCGCCCGGCAGGGCTGTGCGTGGAGCCCCGCTCGGGCCCCGCGTCGGCAGAGAGGCCTGCGAGGCCGTCCGCCCCGGGAGGGAGGCAGGTGCCGGGTGTGGGCAAAGCAGAGCGGGGAGGAGCCCCTCAGCCTGTAGGCTTCCGTTGGGTGGATTCAGATTGGGGCCTTTCCAAGTCTCAGCGCAGTGGTCTGAGGCCCTGTCAGCACCCGGTCAGGGGCTCCGTGAGTGCCGCTGTGTCCCCGCGACAATGATCAGGAGACGACGCAAGGAGGAGGCAGTCTGAGGCTGCCCAGCAGAGCCCCATTCTCACGCCCACTTAGCTCGCTAAGGAACACATGCCTGGGGCCGCCCGTGCCCTCCTGGGGGGCGGCTTGGTCTCTAAGGTCTCCCCACAGCCACGCTCACCGTCACTCAGTTCTCACCTGTCTGTCCCCCCCTCACGGCCCCCCAGTGCCCCTCCAGTTCTGCCCTCGGGAATTCCAGGAACGCCCGTGTCGCGGGGGAGCGGGGTCTGCACAGTAAGGCCCCCCCACTGCCGGCGGCCACACCTGCGCCCGGGCTGGGAGGTGTCCGCCCCGCCCTGCATTTCGTGGACCTTTCTTTTATAAATTCAGGTTAAACATTGCAATAATCTGATACGGGAAATTCGGCTTCTTAAGGGAACGGGAGGTGGGGAATGGAGGGCAAAGCTAAGCGGAATAAACCCTAACTTATTTAAGAAGCGGACTACCGCCGGCGCGATCCGTACCACCGCGTGGGAGCCCGTTGCCCTGCTGAGAGCAGGCCTGGGTGGTGCGGGGCTGCGGCCGGCTCCGGGAACGGCCGCGGGGTCCCCCACAGGCTTGGCCTGGCCCCTCTGGTGGCTGAGGGAGGAGTGGGGCTCCCAGTAGGGGCCAGGGTCACAGGTCACCGCTAACACTCAGGGCAAGGATGGGTTCTGGGGGGACGAGCCGGGGCCCCTCGCCTGGGGCTCTGCAAGGTGCTGGCTCAGCGCTCCCCCTGCCCTGCACGCTCTGGCCCTGACCTCTGAATGGCCTGGTGCCTTGCTGGCCTCTTGGGGCCCCGGGCGTGTGCGAGGCATGAGAGCGGGTACAGATGGGCCCGGACGGGCTAGAACTCGGGTCCCTCAAGAGGCCTGCTGCCGGTGGCCATGACCGTGCTGGCTGGCGGCCGAGCCAAGAGCAGGCCGGCTCTGAGGCAGGTGACCCCAGCCCGAGGCCCACAGGATTGGCAGAAGCCCCTGCCCTCTCCCAGGCCATTCACAGGATCCCCGGTTGCGCCCAGCCAGTTGGGCAGGCCCGTGATGTCCATATCCTGCAGGGTTGCTGGGCCGCCCTGAGCCCTGCACGCACTTGTGGGGGGTGCTCTGCAGGCAGACCCCACTTCCTGCACACCCCGAAGTCTCCGGCCTTTGTCCCCCCATGCATGCTGCCACCTGGCGATGAGTGGCCCCCTCAGGGACACAGACCACAGCAGGACCAGGTCAGACCCAAGGTGCCCTGTGTGCAAATGCACGCTATTTTCTCCTCACCCAGGAAGGGGTGGGGATCAGTGTCCCCCTACCTCCAGGAAGCCGTCCCCAGACTCCCTGTCCCCACACCGGGCTCCTGTGGTCTCCACCACAGATCAGATGGGCGCAGGGCCCAGCTGCCGGGCTCGGGGCAGGCCCTTCCTAACGGTCCTCTGTGTGGTCAGGGGCACATGACTGAGCGGACTGGGGGCCCTGGGCGGGGCTAGACTTGCCTGCACCTGCCCCCGGTTCCCTGCCCAGCTCCAGGTCATAGGCCAGGTGGGAGGGTCCCTCTGATACCCTCTAGGTCAGCAATCCCCTTAGAGGTAGGGAAACTGAGGCATAGGGTGGTTGCCTGACGATTTCTCGGACCCAGACTTGTCTCCGGCCGGGAGCTGAGGCTCAAAAGGTGTATTCAGCCTTCCTGATGACGAAGGACAGCAGTGGCATCGCCTCCGTGGGTGGGACCTGTGCTGAGCCCCTGATGGCCCCTGCACCTGGAGGACGGGCCTCGGGGGAGGGGGACCTGCCCTGCCAGCGGGTTGGAGTGGCAGCAGTGCTAGACCCAGGCCTCCCTTCCTGGGGCCCAGGACACCTATGGCACCCAGTGTCGCGGCAGGGCAGGTCTGCAGGAGCCCAGCCCCCGACTCCTGGACCCCCAGTGTCATTCCTGGGTCCCCACAGGCGGGACTTCAGGGCCCTTAACTGTCCTGCCTCAGTTTGCCTTCCCTGCCGGGGACACTTCTCCCCACCTGGACCCCCTCACTCAGCTCCCGAGGGCTGTGCTGTCCCAAGGTGCGCCCCAGCCCTGGGGATGCCCTCCCAGCCCGGCGGGGTCTCCCATCACCCAGTGAAGGTAGTGGGAGGGTCGACCCCCCAGGGCCCCCTCGGGCCCAGCCTACGCCTGTGGAGGACGGCCTGACTTGCCCTGTGGAGGGTCTCACCGCCCCTGCTTGAGCGGGCTGCTCTCCTCGGCAACCAGCCCAGATGGGGACGCCGGGCCCAAGGCCCCCTCCCCACTCTCCAAGTTGGGACCCTCACCCCCATCTCCAGGAATCCAGGGGTTTTCGAATCTCATCCTTTGGTCTCTCCCCCAAAAAATCGCTCTTAAACTCTTAAGTATGGGGGCACCTGGGGTTGCAGCCGGTTGAACCCCTGACTCCTGGTTTTGACTCGGGCGTGATGATCTCAGGGTTGTGAGATGGGCCCTGCACTCAGCGGGCGGTTCGCTTGGGACCTTCTGTCCCTCTGCCCCTCCCCTCACTCGTTCTCTCTCTCTCTCTCTCTCAAAAATAATCTTAAAAAGGTTTGAGTGTCCACATATGAGGCTAACAATCAAGGGAGGTGACCCCATCGACCACAGAGTGCCCCCGAGGGGGTGAGATGGTGGGGACGGAGGGAGCTTTCCGGGTTCTTACCTTTCACGGCCTTCGGAGGAGCCTGTGTAGGGCTGTGACCAATCAGTGCTGAAGAGGGGCAGTGGGTTGAGAGCCTCGTGTGCCATGCTGGGTGCGTCACAGGGAGGACTCTGTGGGCGTCAGACCATGCGGACCCCCACCTTACTGTGGCCTGGGGTGGCTACTGGTCCTCCGCACCCCTGTGGCCCTCACCCTGGGCCGGCTGCAGAGGCGGAAGTCGGGACTAGAGAAGGAAGCAGGTGGGTCACTTCAGGATTTCCCCTGCTAAGGACAGAGATCATTTCTAGATGCTCTGAAGATTAAATGTAACTTTGCATCTGACAACTGGGAGGCGTGAGGCAAATTTTGATCTAGAAAGTTCTTTCCGGCTTGAAGAGCCCAGTAAAGTCCCGAGAAGATAGCGCTGATTTCGTTCTCCGGATGTTCATGTGCACGATTGTGTCTAAGCAGACAAGCAGGGGGCTGGGAGAAGACGGACTTCCAAAGGCAAAGGTTCGCCGCTACTGGATAGAAGGGTCCGAAAACGAATGAATGACTCAGTCGGCGGTCGGCCGAGGACAGGAACAGTTTGCACACGGGCTGGCTCTCCCGGGGACCCAGGTCACACGGCTGCCAGGAGCACGAGGGGCCGCGGCGACGCTGGGGCCGGTGCCAGGAAGTAACCCTGAGCGCCAGCAGCCCCCCGTAGAGCACGGCTGCGTGTGGGCGGCAGCGGCCACCGGCCAGGCTCGTCCTAGAACATTCCCCCCAGAGGGGGCGCCTGTGGCGGGGGCTCCGCTCACCCAAACTCAGGAAAACACCAACTAAAAAGGATGAGACGCCACCACCCAGTCCAGCATGGCGGGCTGCCCCCCGCCGCGTGGGGCGTGAGGGTGGGGGACGTGGGCGAGTCCGAGGCCCCGTCTAGAGAGGGGAGGTTAACGTGCAGGCCCCAGACCTCAGCAGCCCCCCGCCCTCACGTGCTATAGCCACCTGCTCCTAAGACCCCAACACCAACAGCCTGGACGGCAGGCACGGGCAGGAGTGGGCCCGGCTGTGAGACGTGACCGTGTCCGGGGAAATAGGCTCCAGGGGACGGCAGACTCGATGACACTCGGCCCAAGGGGAACACGAGGCCAGCACCCCACCTTCCCGAGGCTGCAGTGTCGGCGGGGGGCGGGATGACGGTGTGCGGGAGGGTCAGGGATGAGGCACAGGGGCAGTGCCCACTTCCAACCCCATCTCTGTGGGGTCCCCACAAACATCAATGCTCAAAGAATCAGAGTACTCAGGCCACAGGACAGACAAGAAACCCTAAATCTGCGGAGGACCAGGACTGAGCGCTGGGCACCTGAGGGATGGTGCTGGGCCCACACAGAGCCAGGCCGCTGTCCAGGCAGGGTGGGGGCCTAGGGAGGGCCTCCCCAATGGCAGCGTGGGGGCTGCAGGGGGTCCACGGGCCATGAGTTGGGGAGGTGGACTGGAGGCCCCAGTGACCAGTAGGTCCAGGGGAGAGGGAGGAGGCGGGCAGGGGGACAGACGGGGTAGGGGGCCAGGGTCTGCCTGCAGACTGGTAGGCATCTTAGCCATCCAGAGCCTAGGAAGCCATGCCCTCCTCGGCAGGTGTGTGTGTGAGAGAGAGAGGGAGAGGGGGAGAGAGAGAGAAGACTTGTCCTCTGCTTGGCTCTACGCCCACCCTTGGGGCCCGTGGACACCCAGATGGATATCTGAGCGGGGGGACACATGCCTGTCATATGAGAGCCTTCCTCTGAATCACCCACTTCCTTCCCTCTGGATTGGGGGACATAGGCCCCTCCTCTGACCGCATCCTGGCCAGGAAGGATAAATGGGCAGGGGAGAGCGGGCTCGGTTCATAGCAGCAGTGGGCGGCCAAGGTAAGCCCCCCACCCTGAGAGCCTGACATCTGGGTGTCGCTGCGGGATAGAGCAGAGGAGGCCCAGCCCCCCAGGACTTGACTGACCCCCTGACCCCAGGGGCCCCCACTCCATCTGCACCCGGCTGCCCCCCACGTTGCCTCTTTCAGATGCCGAGTCTGCTGCTGCTGCTGCTGCTGCTGCCCCTCCTGGGGAGCCTGGTCCATGCGTCCCCTGGTGAGTCCTGACCGTGGGCCTGCCCTGTCCCTGCCCCCTCACTCCGCCTGCCCAGCGATGATGGGGCGGATGAGTGCAGGGAAGCCCAGGGTCGTATAGGGGCAGGGAAGAGCTAAGCCCGGGACCAGGCTGTGCCCTGTGCTAAAGGCACATCTGACCCCAGTTTCAGGCCGGGCGCTGGAGCGAGTGGGCATTGTGGGGGGGCAGGAGGCTCCCAGGAACAGGTGGCCCTGGCAGGTGAGCCTGCGAGTTCATGTCGAGTACTGGAGGCACTTCTGTGGGGGCTCCCTCATCCACCCACAGTGGGTGCTGACTGCAGCACACTGCCTGGAACCGTGAGTGGCCATGGGGTTTTGGGGGGGCCGGGCGGGGCGGGGGCTCCTCCCACACCCCCGGGGCCCAGCAGCCTGCTCAGGCCCCCTGAGTGGCTGCCTGCTCTCCCTAGGGACATCACGCATCCTACCCAGATCAGGGTGCAGCTGAGGGAGCAGCACCTCTATTACGGGGACAGCCTGCTGCCCGTCAGCCGGATCATCCCGCACCCCACCTACTACATAGTGCAGAATGGGGCTGACATCGCCCTGCTGGAGCTCGAGGGCCCCGTCAACATCTCCCAGCACGTCCGGCCGGCCACCCTGCCTCCGGCCTCCGCGACCTTCCCCACGGGGACGCCGTGCTGGGTGACAGGCTGGGGGGACATCCAAAGTGGAAGTGAGCGTCGGGGCAGGGGGAGGGCTCGGGGGACCAGGGGCAGCAGGCGGGGGGCGGGTCCCCAGGGGCCGGCTCAGAGCCCGCCTCTCCCCCCAGTGTCCCTCCCACCGCCGTTCCCCCTGAAGCAGGTGAAGGTGCCCATTGTGGAAAACAGCGTTTGTGACGCGAAGTACCACCTTGGCCTCAGCACGGGGGACAACGTGCAGATCATCCGCGAGGACATGCTGTGCGCGGGGAACAGCAAGAAGGACTCCTGCCAGGTGGGCCCCCGCCTCCCCCCAGCCCTGCCCCCCCAGCCCCGCCAGCCCCAGCTGACCCGTCCCCTCCCCAGGGCGACTCCGGAGGGCCCCTGGTCTGCAAGGTGAGGGGCACCTGGCTGCAGGCGGGCGTGGTCAGCTGGGGCGATGGCTGTGCTTCGCCCGACCGGCCCGGCATCTACACCCGAGTCACCCACTACCTGGACTGGATCCACCAGTATGTCCCCAAAGAACCCTGAGCCCAGGCCCCGGAGCTGCCACCCAGATCGGCGGAGGAGCCAGCCCACTACTGTCCCACACCACTCCCCAGGCAGTGTCCTTCTGCCCACCCTCCCCGTGCCCTGTTGGGGAGCCCCTGGTGAGCGCAAACCCTCATTAAAGTGCATGGAGGCAGACATGGTCGTCGTTGCCCGGGCCACCAGGGAGAGGGAAGGGGTCCAGGGCACAGCCGGGTGTTGCTGCTGTCAGTGTGGGGCCTGAGCACGGGGGCATAGGAGGTTGGGGCGGGACGCCCCCTGCCCAGCCCCTCAGCCCCTCGGACGAGGGCCCATTCTCAGCTCACGGTCGCATCTCTTGGGGAGTTGACGTCATGCATTTGGGACAGGGAGCACAAGGCGGACCGTTGCTGGCCAGTAACCAGCAATCTTTGCTTGACTGAAACTCCTCCTGGGCCCAACTGCACACTTCCTCGCAAAATCCCATTTGGCAAGAGTCCCTGCCTTCGGCACCTGATCACCCGCCAATCTGACAACCCTTCCCTCCCCCCCCACCCCCTCACCCCCTCCACCCCTCCCCTGTGCTCCTAAGTTCCCATTCAGAAGCCCCTGCGCCTCTCCTGTCACTGCCTGTGGAGTCTAGAGCCACACTTGTTGCCTAAAGAAAATGCGCTCTCCCTGCTTTAACTGGGGCCCACGCTGACTGCCAATAGGGGAGACCTAGTGGGTACTGAGTCAGGTGTGACCCACCACCGGGAAATGTGACGTAGCGCGTGTGACCGGGAAGGCAGAATGCGATAGGTGCACTATTGGCTACATTGTGGGGCGGAAGGCGCAACAGATAAACCCAATTTTTAATGTATTCTTCATTTTTATTTTTTAATTTTTAAGGTGGTTCCCAAAACGAACTCAAACTCTCGGTCCGCACTCCACCCACTGAGCCAGGCAGGCCCCTCCCAGACGCTCAGTTTTTGAAGTTCTTTTGTAACGAGGAACGCCCTTCCGCTGTCTCCATTTGAGAGCTTCCCTGGGTCCACCAGTGGCTTGTCCCCTCCAGGGCCCCCCCTTGCCTTGGCCCTTAGAGCTCTAGGCGTCTTATCATTTGGAGATTTTCAGCTAAATGAAGGCCTTCATACTTCGTTTTTCGTGGTCGCTGAAAACTGTTTTGTGTGTTTTTGAAAGCTGGAGGGGTTGTGTTTATAGACTGCAGATCTAAGTATTATCCCTTCACGTGGACACAGAAGTCTGCCTCTGATCCTTCTAGAACTGATCTCCACGTCTCGAGGCTCTAGGGCCACCAAGCCAGGGGCCTTCTTCACCCTGGCACGTCCAAGCCCCTCCTCAGCCCCAGCGCCTCCTGTCCCTGCAGCCCACAGGGCTCAGGCGGGTGGGGTGGGCGAGGGAGGAGACAGGATTAGGCCCCTTTAAGCCCAGAGCCGCAGACCTAAGCAGGCCTGGGGCAGGGAGGGGGCAGGCAGAGGGTGAGCCTGCAGCTGGGGTGTCCCCGTATCCCTGAAAACCATACCCACCAAGCCCAGCTCCTGTTTCCAGACACAGCTAAGCCCAGCTCAGACGGGAAAGGTCAGGGCCAGAGGACAGCCCCCGCCAAGTGAGCAGCTAGTGTAGCGGTAGGAGAGAGGCGGAGGGGTCCTCCTGAGCTGACGGGCCACCACATAGGCCCACATGAGCCACATCCTCTGAGCGACACGAGAGCCCACCCAGCCAGGAGGGCATCAGGACGTCAAGGCCGGGAGGCATTCAGGGGCAGAACACCCCTCCCTGTGCCTCAGTTTGCTCTCCTGTCAAAGGGCATAGTGTCAGAGACATGCAGGGGCCACACAGATGGTCTTTGGACTTTCTGTCTCAAGCCCCGGGGGGGGGGGTGCAGGCAAGTCTGGCCCCGCCCAGGGCCCCCAGTCCGCTCAGTCATGTGCCCCGGCCACACAGAGGGCCGTGGGGGAGGGCCTGCCCCGAGCACGGCAACTGGGCCCTGCGCCCATCTGATCTGTGGTGGAGACCACGGGAGCCTGGGATGGGTGTGGGGACAGGGAGTCTGGGGACGGCTTCCTGCAGGTGGGGGGACACTGATCCTGGAGAAAACAGCGTGCATTTGCACACAGGGCACTTTGGGTCTGACCTGGTCCCTGAGGCGGCCACTCATCGCCAGGTGGCGGCATGCATGGGGGGACAAAGGCCGGAGGCTTCGGGGTGCAGAGAAGGAGCAGGTGGAGCCTTCCCCCGGAGCCTGCCCCTTTCCCCTCCTCAATCCTCCCTCCTGCTGGGACTGTTCAGGGCTCCTCCCCAGCTGGGGGTATTGGGGAAGGGAGGGGAGATGGGGTGAGAGGGAGCGGTGTGGTGTCTAAACGCCATTGCGGTGGCGGCTATTTGTATACATCTGTCTGACTCATTGATTTGGACACTTGAATTTTTTTAAAGATTTTATTTGGGGCACCTGGGTGGCTCAATCAATTGGGCGTCTGCCTTTGGCTCAGGTGCTGATCTCCAGGCCCTGGGATGGAGTGGGGCTCCCTGCTCAGCAGGGAGTCTGCTTCTCCCTCTGCTGCTCCCCCTGCTTGTGCTCTCTCCCGCTCTATAACAAATAAAGCTTTAAAAATACATATATCTCTTATTTACTTGAGAGAGAGGGCGAACAAGGCAGCGCCCTCCTTCCAGCCGCCAATGGGAAGGCTCTGCCGCGTAGCCCCACGGACCAGTTAGGAGCGGTCGCTGTGCCCCTGCGGGGCCGCGGTTCCCTCCACGGCCCTCCTCCTCGGTCCCTGCGGAGAGCCGGCGGGGATTGGGGCAGCGCGGAGAGGGGGCCGGGGATTGCAGGGCAGGGGCGGGGCTGCAAAGGACAGGAGGGGGCGTGGTGGGCGGAGCTGTGGAGAAGGGGCGGGGCCTATCACGCTGTAGGGCGGGGCCGCGGAGAGCGGCGGGGCTGTCTGTAGGGGGCGGGGCCTATCACGTTGTGGGGGGCTGATGAGAGGGGCGTGGCTTAGCG
>PITA01026852.1:0-21848 GCA_004023965.1 Spilogale gracilis
AAAAAAAAAAAAAAAGAAAGAAAGCCAGGCCAGCTGAATTAGGAAGTCCAGCTCATCCTCTAGGTCAGCTAGAGTTGGGAAGTTGGGAAGTTTTTTAAGGAACATTTTCAAATATATTAAAAGCAGAAGGAATACTTTAATGACTTCTCTCCCATTCAATAATTATCAAATTTGAAGGCATCTACCATTTTTTGGTTCTTCAATTCCTTTCCCATCAAATTCCTACTTCTCAGACTAGCTTCCTCCCCACCTGGCCCTCCTCTCACTTTTTTCCTAAATGCCGTCCAGCCTTCCATGTACTCTATACCATTCTTTTAGGATGGTATCGGACCCCAATCCAGATGTCACCTCTTCCAGAAACCCTTCCAGAGCAAAACTGTCCTTTCTATGAACTCCTAAAGCCTTTATAGTCTGGACTATTCATTTGCTCATATCCTCCCATCTATGGAATCTCCCTTGAATTTTTCATTGCCACACCTCGGACTTTGCTCTCCTTTGCTTTCTCCTAGACTATTGCAGTGACCTCCAAGGTGATCTTCCTGAATCTAATCTGGCCAGAACAGATTCACAGGTAAGAGCAGCCACAGTGATCTTTCTTAGATACAAAACTGACTGCATCAGCCCTCTACTTAGACTTTGATACCTTTCTATCACCTTGGATTGAAGCCCAAACTTCTTTGTATGACATACAAGGTACTTCATAATCTGGTCCAACCGGCTACTTATCTCACCACTCTCCACCAAATGGCTTATACTCCAGCCACAATGAACCACCTACCATTCTAACATGCCCTTCCCTTTTATCGCTTAGGGCTTTGGCCAGTACCATCTTCTCTCCCTAGAATTCTTTGCTCACCTTCACTGTCTAGTTCATCTATATTTGCTCTTGAAGATGCAGCTCAAATACCACCTCCTTCATGAGATATTCTCCACTGTTATTCATTCACACATTCATTAAACAACTGTTAGATAAACATATGCTAAGTTCTAGACTGGGGATACAATGATAAATAACAGCTCTCACTCTCAAGATGCTTAGTACCTATTAGATCTCCTCAGGTGGAGTGACTCCTTTCCTCTTCTGCAGAAATTTGCAATGTACACATTCTCCAAGGCCACATTTATTAGTTTTTATACTTGTTTCTGAGTCTGTTTCTATAACTAGACTCTAAGCAACTTGAGGTCAAGGATGTTTTCTTTTTTTAAAAGCTTTGTTGAGGTACAGCACCCATTTTAGGTGGTCAATTAAATGTTCATATACTTAGAGGGTTGTGCAACCATCTTACTTTAAATCATTTCCATCACTCTAAAAATAAACTTCATGCTCATCTCCAACTCCCCTTTCATACTTCCAGACCTAATCGACCACTAATCTACTTTATATCTCTACAGATTTGCCTTTTCTGGACCTTTCATATAAACAAAATCATATAAAATGCAGTTTTCTTGACTGGCTTCTTTCAGACAGCATGTTTTTTCAAGGATCATCCATGTTCTAGCATGTATCGGTAGTTCACCCTTTTTTTTCTTGCCAAATAATATTCCACTGCGTGGATATAGGTTTCATTTATCCATTTATCAGTTGATAGACATTTGTGTTGTTTCTACTTCGGGGCTATTATGAATAATATTGTTGTACCATCTGTATATAAGCTTTTGTGTGGACACATGTTTTTATTTCTCAAGTATATATCTTAGGAGTGGAATTACTGGGTCATGCGGCTAGAGGTACCTTTTGAGGAACCACCAAATCATTTCCCACAGCAGCTGTATTGCTTTGCATTTCCACTAGCAGCGCATGAGGGTTCCAATTTCTCCACCTCCCTGGCAACACTTGTTAATGTGTCCTTGTTGTTATAGTATCATAGTGGGTATGAAGTGGTATCTCATCGTGATTTTGATTTGCATTTTCCTGATGGCTAATAATGTTTAACATCTTTTAATACACTTACTGGCCATCTGTATATTTTCTTGGGATAAAAGTCAATTCAGATCATCTGTCCAATTTTTATTGGGTTATTTATCTTTTACTGAGTTGTAAGAGTTCTTTATATATTCTGAATGCAAGTTCCTCATCAGACATATGATTTGCAAGTATTTTCTCCCATTTAGCAACCCTACTGTTGTGAAGTGGGTCTGAGGATCATTTGAATCTTATTTACCTTTGTGTTTCATTCAAAGAACTAGACTGGGGGTGCCTGGGTGGCTCAGTAGGTTGAACGGTTGAGCATCTGACTCTTGACTTCGGCTCAGGTCATGATCTCAGTTGTGGGACTGAGCCTCCTGTCTGGCTCTGTGCTCTGCTAAAAGTCTGCTTGGGATTCTCTCTGTCCCTCTACCCCACTCCCCAGCTCACATGTGCATTGTGTTTCTCAATAAATAAAATCTTAAAAAAGAAGGAAAAAAAAAACAAACAAAGAACTAGCCTATAACCTGGTACATTATATATGTTCAATAAATGTTAGATATATGTTACTTAACATTAACAGCTTTAACGACAAGGAACGGGCCTTACTCACTCAGCATCCTCCTCCTACTTGACACCTACCACTACACACAAAGCACATGCTTTGGAAATACAGAGATCGAGTAATTCTCCCTTGAGCAAACAGTGAAGATGATGTCAAATAAAATGGCCAAACAGAATTTTTCACATTTCCTCTTCCTCCGCCAAAACCTCTACCCTGGTCCCTCCTGTTTCAATACCTGGTACCATCAACAATGGTGTTGCCAATTAGTCAAGTTAAAGCAAAACAAATCCAAAAACCTTAAGGTCGAGCTTGATTATTTCCTTTATAATCCACCAGCAAGTCCTGTTGGCTCTACTTCAAAACATTCTACATCCACTTTTCCCCATCATCTCTGTCATCCCACACCTAACACTATCATCTCTCACCTGAACTACTGCAAGTCTCCTAACTGCTCTCCTTGAATGCCCCTCTACAATTCATTCTCCTCAAAGCAGCCACAAAGAGCTTTTCTTTTGTTTTTAAACAAAAACCAGCAGAGGAGCCTATGTGGCTCAGGTGGTTAAGTGTCTTCAGCTCAGGTCAGCATCTCAAGGTCTTGAGATCCAGCCCCGCCTTGGGCTCTGCTTGAGATTCTCTTCCTCTCCCTCTCTCTGCTTCTCTCTCACACTTGCTTGGGTGCTCTAAGATAAATCAATCGTTTAAACAAACAAACAAAAAAAGGCAAACCAGCTCACCTCACTCCCATCTTTCCAACTATCCAAAATCTTTTCATTAGACTCTCAATAAATTTCAACATATTTAGCAGTATCTATGAGGCCTTACAGATCTGACTCTGCCATACTCCCTGACATCACTGGTACTTTTTTTCTTTGATTTGGACTATGATTCAGACACACTGGATTTCACTTTGGTCCCAAAACATGCCTAACTCATTCCACTGACTTGTACTTCTCCCTCCACCTGACATGTCTGCTTCCAAATCTTCAAATTGCTAGGTCTTCTTCATTCAGGTGTTGGTTCAAACATCACCTCATAGGCTTTTCAGAACCTCTCCTAGCTGTTCTCTATCACATCACCCTCTTTCCTCAGATGACTTGTCACCATTTGGAGTTATCTCTTTTTTGTTATCTGCATGCTGCCCTTAGAAAGGAAACTTCACAAGATAAAGGACATTGGTTATCTTGTTCACTGCTGAGTTACTGGGACATAGAAAAATACTGTTGTATTGAAGGCACAAGTATTTCAAGAAGGAAAGACTGAATGAACAATGCAGATGACATATTTAATAAATGTTTGATGAGGGGCGCCTGGGTGGCTCAGTTGGTTAAGCGACTACCTTCGGCTCAGGTCATGGTCCCGGAGACCCGGGATCGAGTCCCACATCGGGCTCCCTGCTCGGCGGGAAGCCTGCTTCTCCTTCTCTCACTCCCTCTGCTTGTGTTCCCTCCCTGGCTGTGTTTCTCTCTGTCAAATAAATAAAATCTTAAAAAAAAAAAAATGTTTGATGAATGTTTGAGTGAATGAGTTAGGGAGGGGAATGGAAAGCACAAAAAAATAAGTGGAAGCACTGCTCTTTAGTATTTTTATAGCTGCTCACTTTTCACCACCTTCGCTGCCTTTGCTTTTCCTCAGATCCTCATTATCTTAGCTGCTGAAGTACTCCCAACTAATTTCTTCTTTCCCCAATCTGATCCCTCCAAAATTAACTTCTACATCTCCATCAGACTTGGTCATTCTGAAAAACAGATCTGAACATGTTACAAGCCCAAGCTTCTCATCATGTTATAAAGGCCACTCCAACCTTATCACTCACTGTTATCCCTCTACATTTAGCGTATACTTCAGTTATACAGAAATTTTTTCACTTCCCAGAATATTCCATGTTATTTAATGCCTGTGAAGCCTTTGCATATCTTTTCAATTTGCTAGCCTGCTCTTCCCTGCCTCACAGACAGCATCTATTGAACTCAAATTTAACTTTTAAGAACAAACTCAAGCATCTCCTCTGTTAATGACGCCCCTAAGCAGAGTTAATCACTTCCTCCTTTGGATCACCACGGTATATAACACCCACATACACTACACCACAATTATTTGTTTCCATGTCTGTCTTCCCCTACCTGAGTATGAGCCTCTGAGAGTAGGAGCCAGGTGTTCATCTTTGTGTCCCCTGCACAGTATTTGGCATATATAAGCACTCAATAACTGATGACCAAAGGAATGAATAAACCTATCTTGGGTGCCTGGGTAGTTCAGTGGGTTAAGCCTCTGCCTTCTGCTCAGGTCATGGTCTCAGGGTCCTGGGATCAAGGTCAGCATTGGGCTTCCTGCTTGGCAGGGAGCCCGCTTCCTCCTCTCTCTCTGCCTGCCTCTCTGCCTACTTGTGATCTCTCTCTCTGTGTTAAATAAATAAAATCTTAAAAACAAAAATAAAAACAAAACAAAAAAACCTATCTTAACTCCTCAGCCTGGCATTCAAAATCAACATTACGTTGGCCCTAACCTGTGTTTCTAGATCTAGCACTTAGCACTCACCTACTTGATGATCTCCAAATACATCCTTCTTTTTCATATTTACTTAGGGGCCTTTATTCCTGAGGTTCTCTCTCTAGTGATATTTAAATCATCCATTAAGGTCCAGCTCAGAAAGCTCCCTCTCCATGAAGTTTTCCCTAACCATATCAGTGAGAAGGAATTTATTCCCCAATAGTACTTTGTTTTTCTACTGATAAGGTAATTAGGACCTCTTATTTTATAATTACAGCCACTATCTTTCCAACTGGACTAGATGTCCTAATTTCTAACAGAACCGTAAGCTCCTTGAAAGCCAGAAACATGATCTAGCATCTTTTCTCTCAACCCAAATACCTAACACACTGCCTTGCACAAAGCAAGAAGTTATCAACATGTTTTAGTAGCAAGGAATAGTATACTTAAGGGTTAGAGTGTCCATGCCTCCACTCTTTCACATATGTGATTTTACTTACCTTAGTGTAAACTGGCCTCCTATTAATATGGTAAACTTTTACCCCTCCTTTAAGTATCAACCCAATGTCATACTCTCTCTTAAGTCTTCCCTAACTCTCCTAAAGACACTTACACAGTCTGTCCAGGTACCTGTGGTACCTTGTATATAACCCTACTCATTATACTATATTGGCATTCTCACTTGATGGGTTCCTTCCCCACTAGACTCTTCTGGAGCAGAGACAGTCTCATTATCCATGAATTCCCAACACCAAAGAGAGTATCCGGAATAAGTAAATGCTCAATAAAGATATGGTTAACTTTGCAAATAGTGAGTCCATGTTATAGAGCACACCAGCAATAGAGATCATGGAGTCCTATAATCAAGTTCAATTCCTACCTCCACTTACAACCTAGGCAATCTTGAATAAATTAAAATTACTTAGCTGCGTCTCTGTTCTTCTCATCTAGAAAATGAGCATAATAATAGCATGAAAACAGAATTAAAAGAGCTAATGTCATGTAAAATGCTTACTATAATGCCTGGTACACAGTATGCACTAAAAAGGTTAGTCACCGTTATCATTAGACTAGAAGAAAAAACTGTTTCTGCAGGATACTAACTGGCAGACTCAAGAAAAGATTAGGTTCAATTCTATGGGCAATGGGGAGTAAAATGTCCCCGGAATCCTCTCAAGTAACAGACATGTTAAGTTACTGAGAACACCCTACTGGGAAAGGGGAAGGAGAATACAAGGAACACAAACCTTGGCAGGCTTATGCTTATAAGCTGCCTCCTTTCCCTAATGTTTCTCCCTAGTTACCCAGGGCCAAAAGCCTCATGGCCATAACACAGCACCCCCTTGGGAAAGCTACACCGTAGACAGAACTAATGAGTTTATGTTTACCTACAGATTTTCCTCTAAGGAGCAAAAAGATAACAAACAACTTCAAGAAGGGAAAGCACAAAGACATAAAGTGGAGATAAGGCAGGACACCAGACGGTTTACCTCCGGGTGGCTGTCCTGGAGCACCTTCCAAGACAAATAGCCCCATGTAGACTGAACCTACACACCCCAGGGCCATCCTCTGGCAGTGCCCGTGCTTGCATGTGCTTCCATGAGTCAAAGATACAAAGAAGCAGGATCTAGGAAAAGGAATGAGTACTAAAAAGTTGAAGCTACAGAAATGAGAATTCTAGTCCAATATGAAGAATACTGCAACAGAGGTATTCAAAGAGGGAACAGGCTGACCACAGGAAAAAATCTCCCTACTATTAGAGGAGTTTAAACATAGACTGGGAGTCATCACTTGCTGGGGATATTCGACAAGAGTCATGGACTAGATTTCAGATTCCAGTTCAATAAACATTTGAATATCTACTCTATGCTAGGCACTGTGAGAGATTAGGTGCTAGGAACAGAGATGAAAACTGATATGGTTGTCCCCTCCAGGAGTTCACTGCCTAATTGGGGAGACGAACAATATAACATGGTGAGTGCTGACAGAAATCTCTATAGGATACTACTATGGGGCAGAGAGCAAGTCTCTAGATTCTGTGCCTATGACTCACTGGTAAGTAGCAATACGCCATTAATTACAAATGAAAATGCTTCATAAGCAGTTTAAAAGGAAATGTTATCAGGTGTTCTTGTACTACTTCAAAAACACAGTTAAGCATGTCAGTTAACCTTTGCTACTGAGTCAATACTTCCTTCATCCTGAGCAGAATCCACACCCATGAGCATTCTTATTTATCTTTTTTTTTTTTTTTTTAAGTAGGCTCCAAGTCCAGTGTGGAGCCCAACATGAGGCTTGAACTCATGACCCTGAGATCAAGACCTGAGCTGAGATCAAGAGTCAGATGCTTGGGGCACCTGGGTGGCTCAGTGGGTTAAAGCCTCTGCCTCCGGCTCAAGTCATGATCTCCGGGTCCTGGGATGGAGGCCCACATCGGGCTCTCTGCTCAGCAGGGAACCTGCTTCCTCCTCTCTCTCTGCCTACTTATGACCTTTCTCTCTGTCAAATAAATAAATAAAAGCTTAAAAAAAAAAAAAAAGAGTCAGATGCTTAACTGACTAAGCCACCCACGTGCCCCCCTCATTTATGCAATAAATATATTGATGTCTGCTACATACCAAGTACCTGGTAAGCCGCTGAGGAATGTACAAAGACAGTCCCTGCATTCAAGGAGTTAGAACATTCCTCTTCATCTCTTCCTCCTCTCTCTCCTATCCTCTTTTATCAACCAGATGACACCTTAAGTTCTACCTGGAAGTAGATGAGTTATTAACATATAAGCTTAATCAAAAAGTGACTTGCGGGGCACCTGGGTGGCTCAGCTGGTTAAGTGACTGCCTTCAGCGCAGGTCATGATCCCGGAGTCCCGGGATCAAGTCCCAAGTGGGGCTCCTTGCTCAGCGGGAAGCCTGCTTCTCCCTCTCCCACTCCCCCTGCTTGTGTTCCCTCTCTAGCTGTGTTTCTCTCTGTCAAATAAATGAATAAAATCTTAAAAAAAAAAAAAGTGACTTGCAAAAAGCAAGAGTGAGCTGGGGATAAGAATTGTAATGGGAAATTAAATGGGAAACACTGTCTGCAGACACGGTATCTGCCAAAGTATGAGACACTGACTGCATTCTGAAGCCAAGGGTTATATGTAAGCCTTTTTGTCTACAACTTCCCTATCACCATTTTTTTAAAAAGATTTTATTTATTTATTTGACACAGAGAAACACAGCTAGAGAGGGAACACAAGCAGGGAGAGTGAGAGAGGGAGAAGCAGGCTTCCATGGAGCAGGGAGCCTGATGTGGGGCTTGATCCCAGGACTCTGGGATCATGACCTGAGCCGAATATAGATGCTTAACAACTAAGCCACCCAGGTGCCCCCATCACCATTTTTTTTCTCTCAAATTAATATTATTAGCACAGGTTACTACTAATAATTATATATTCATTCAGTCAGTCATTAGTATTTACCTGATAGAAATAGTACCTGAATACCTGACAGGAACAGGTAGGGTAAAATACTGGGATCCAGGACTTGCAAAGCTGCAAGAGCTCTCTAAGACATCCTCTAAGTCCAAACTTATCATTTCACAGATGGAGAAGTGAGGTACAGAGAAGATGAAATCTTTCATGAATTCAATCTTCATGCATTTACTGAATCATACTCTTTACTGGGATGCATAAGGCTTTCAAGGAGAACCTAATCTCACTGGAGCCAGACAAATGCATGACCCCAATCAAATTACCTTTGTAAATGAGTCACATACTTACACAGAAATGTCCAGTGTAGGGCAATATGGAAGTACAGAGTACTCACACTGCCCAGAGTGGTTAAAAGCACAGGTGCGAGTCGTTTTGGCTTTGAACCCCAGCTCTGTCACTTACCTAGCTGTATAACATTGGGCAAGTTAAATTCTCTATACCTCGGTTTCCCCATCTGTAGAATGGGGATCACCATAACAGTACCTACTGTAAGGTTTTGGTATTCAATTAGATAATGCACATAAAACATTTGGCACAGGACCTGGCACAGACTAAGTACTCTATCTTATTTCACCTTCAGCACTCACCTGCTGAGCCCTGGTATTGGAATCCTCCTCAACACAGCCTTCTAAGCATTTATTATCATTTGGCTGTCTCTGAGATAAAGCAAAACTGCTATTCCTAGTCTAGAACCCAGGTGTATGGTTTACTACTGTCTTTTTGCCCCACTACACTATGCTAGTTCTCATTTTACATGCCTTAAAAATAATCCAAAGAAAAATGGTCAGACGTCCAAGATTAAACCTGAGTCACACATACCTCAATCCCTCAATAAGACCTTGGCTTTGGTGAAAAATCTCTACAGAGGAAAACAGGGAACATTTATCAAATGTCTATAAGAAGAGATCCATAGGAGGAAACAAACAAACAAACAAACAAAGCAGTGATTACTACTTTGAGGAAGCAAGGGATTTCTACACCCTCTCCATTAGGGGTTTACCAGTCTAGCAGGGAAGAGGAGTCATGACATGAACTGCCATTTCCTCCTGGAGGTACCCACCACATCTACTGCCTAGCACATCACCTGTGACATGTTTTTATACTTATTTATCAGTCTTTCTCCTCTCCATGAAGGCAATTTTCACACGTTCTCACATCTTGGTATCCTTAAGCATAGCACTGTGCCTGGCACACAGGTTTTTCAGAAAAGGTTGATGAATTTATAAATGAACACAGAGAAAATCATCAAAGGCAGGGATAGAAGACATCGGTGTAGATCAGAATAGTTCTAGGTGTCAAGACAACCGTGGGCTAGAACCTTAAGTATAGGCAGATTTAGGAACACACAGAGGGAAAGGACACCCATTCTAGGCAGACAGGACAGCACCAACAAAGACCTGGCAGTAACAGGAACACAGTGGACAGTAGGTTAGAAATAGAAAGAGTTTTAAACATGACTTGGTCCAATAGTTCAAGTCCCATAAACGTTTTAAACATGCAAAAGAAAAACAAAACAAAACAAAAAAAACATGTACTACTAAGCAGAGGAACTGGCACATCACAAACATTCACTAACTGGTCACTATTATTACTATTACTCAAAAATAATAATTATCAAACACTGAGTAGGAGCCTGCTGTATGCCAGGCAGCATGCTAAGGAAAAGAACTCAACAATGAGCAAGACAGATTTAGACTCTGCTCTCTCATGTAGCTGCGAGTCTAGTGGGGAAGACAGACAAAATAATCCTTGGTAGGCCTGGGCTAGGGGAAGTATGGGGGGTGGGGCTGAAGGAATAAAGAGTAGGGTCATCCAATCAATGGGCAGTAAGAGAGCTCCCTGAAGTATGTCTTGAGACACCAGAGGAGTTCTGAGTTCCCTCAAGGACCCCAAGTCTTCAAAGTGAGACTCTGCTTGAATAAAAGGTACTGTGGCTAAATAAAGGTTTAAAAACCGCCAATCTAGTTCAATCTCCTAACAAGAATAAAATAGGGCCCAGATGAGGTAAATTACACACTTGAGGCAACAATACCTCAAGTTAGTCGTAGACTGGGATACTTGCTTTGAACTTGAGCTGGAAACTACTCACTGATCTGCATGATATCACATCATTCTGGCAAATGAACAAGCACTGGGAGTAGACACATCCAGAATTAACAGGCACTGGCTAGGCAGGCTGGCTGGCCCTGATTGGTTGTTGACATGCTTTTTCTACCTTACATCCCAAGCCAACTCTCAGTGCCAAAATGATGCCTCCAATACCTCTCTGAACTTGGCCAGCTACACCTTCCAGGAGGAACTCACTGGCTTCAGGAGTAGGTCTGCTTCTGGGCCACCTATCTTGTAACCATGCTTTATCCTACTAACATCCTCCAGCACCATGTGCTTTGGCACGTTGAGAGCAAGAACTGAGTTTAACCAGTTATCACAGCCTGTTTAATACCCAGCCTCAGCTGGCTAGACCCATCTCTCATCTCCCTAAATACCACTAAGCTAATCTCTCCTCCCATGGAGGGGGGAGTGGACAACAGAATCAAATTATAAGTAAATTAGAGAACCTGTATAGAAAAACCAATATTCCTTTGGTTAACCCTTACTTTATACCTCTCAGGAAAAAATGCTACTTCGTGTTTTGAAGATGAAACTTGTGTATATAAAGAAAGGGGTTGGGGCGCCTGGGTGGCTCAGTTGGTTAAGCAACTGCCTTCGGCTCAGGTCATGATCCCGGAGACCCGGGATCGAGTCCCACATCGGGCTCCCTGCTAGGTGGGAAGCCTGCTTCTCCCTCTCTCACTCCCCCTGCTTGTGTTCCCTCTCTGGCTATGTTTCTCTCTGTCAAATAAATAAAATCTTTTAAAAAAAAAAATTAAAAAAAAAAAAAAAGAAAGGGGTAGTTTACTTGGTTAGATGAGTCTGTAATTTAGGTCTTTAAACTGAGGGGGAAAAATACTTTGGGGGAAAAAATGGGTTTAAAGCTTAACAATACCACTTTGTAACTGCAAGATCCTTGGCATTCTCATAATACTCTGAACCTCAACTTTCTTTATAAATAGGAAATACTAATAAAATTACTGTCACAAATGTGAGACTCAAAATACTCTTTGGAATCAGTCACTTATGAAGTACTATATCAATTTTCACATGAGATCATAAGACCATACAGTTTTAAATTACTTATCCCCAGAGCATAAATAATGGAGAAATGAAACGAAGGTGCTCCGTACAGTACGGGATAAGCTCAGGATAGCACAGGCGTACCGGGGTTCGAATCTGCACCTCCCAGCTCATAAACTGTGGAATCCTAGGAAAGTTACTCCAGTGTCTTTAGCCTCAGTATCCTCCTGCATAAAATGCAATTAATACCACCTAACTCACAGGGTTGCTATTAGTAATGAATGAGATAATGCAAGTAAAGGACTTTAAACACAGGCTGGTTTATGGTAAGAACTCAATAAACAGTAACCTTCTCCACCAGTAGATCATTTCCTAAACCCTCTTTTCCATACACTTCTGCAACATAAGAGAAGCACTTTAGCACAGCCTAAATCACCTCAATTACCAGAAAAACAAATAATGAAAAGACAAAAGAGGAAAGAAATGAATAAACTGATGCTGCTATTCCAGACCACTTATCATACTAATGGCATGTGATATTGGAAAACACAGGTACAATATCCTGAAGAACAAAACCACAGCTTGTGCAATCTTTCCAAAGAATTGGCACAGAGCATCAACTGCGGCTTAGTTAGGCTATCCATTACTGTTATCTGGGCCCCACAGTCTCTCTACAAAACAGAAAGGGCCACAAGGAGACAACTCTAATGCCACATTCAAGTCACTACTTCTTTGTAAACCCAACCTTTATTTTTTCAGCTCAAAACCCATCTCTATCACACAGATTTCACTGACTCCCCCAGGACACTCAAGGGCTTGTCCCATTGAATTTTTTACACACTTTCATTATAATAATTATCTAGCACTACAGAGCTATTTGCATGTCTCTTCCCTACACTCTAAGTTGGTAAAGATCTTGTCTTACCTTTGAATTGCCAGTGTATAACACACAGACCTCCATCATTACAAATTATAAGGATGGATTTCACCATTTTCTTCACTAGTTAAGGCTGCTAAGAAGCAGCTGGGTCAACTTTAGTATTACATAAACTAAGGTCTGCCAGACCTAGACCACTGTTTTTTTTGTTGGCTTAGGCGGAGGGAACTTGCAGGGATAACTCGCTGTTCCTACTTCTTAGAGTTATTTCCTCAAACACACAAACACAGAACCAGTCCATTCAGAATTTCCAGACTATATTTCCAGATTATATTCTCTCTCAGTAAATAAAGCAACATAAGTTTCTGGGATGGATGCTAGTGGTTACATATAAAACTGACCTCCAGGCATGACATTCTAAGTCTATAATATACTCATATTAAGTATATTATACAACTAGAAGCTCTTAAGTTCTTAAAACATAAGAAAAGTTAAGCAAAAATCAAAAATGTCTTACATTAAAACTTTGGAAGTTCTTTTCTCCTCTGCTAATTCTTTTGCTCTTTACCTCAATGAACCCTGATATATGTAAATGAAATTAGCCTCCCTCAAAGGAGAGCCCATGACTAAAAAACCGCATGTAATAAGTTCAATACTGTATTTCCTTTTTCCAGGCGCTTTCAACTATATCTCACTGAACCACAGCAGCCAACTGTAATCAAAGAAACGTAAAACTGGAAGGGGCCTTGGAGGTCATTTCCACAACTACCTCATGTCACCTGCTGAGTAGTATCCAAACACCTCTAGTGGTTAGGAGCTATGGGTCTAAAATGCTTCTTTAAAAATCTCCCCCTATTCTAACCACCTGTCGGTTCCTCAGTCTCCTGCCGTAATGATCCCAATCAGGTAAACCAAATCCACCAAGTCATCCCACCACCAAGCAACAGTCTTGACTTCTCAAGTCCACTTCTACTGCCTTTCTTTGAGCCTCTCCCCCAGACATCGCCAGTCACCCACCCCGAAAACACAGCCAGGGCCTCTAAGATTCTGATCCTGAAGCGAGCCCCTTGTTTCCATTCCTGACAAGCAATCTCCTTTCTCCCATCCCTCTGTGCTGTCTATATGCTGTCCTATGCAAGGCCACCAAGCCCCCCTTGTACTGAATGTACCTTTGGCCTCAGAATCACCTCCCTTTCCTTTCTCACCTTCTCTTTACTTCTCAGCGCTGTCCCTTCATTCCTTCCAAACTCAATGTCTCTTTCCTCCTAGTGATTCAAGGACCACTGGTAATTGAATACATCTGTTGTTAAATGCCTATTAAACAGGTAAAGGGGACATACATCCTCAAGGAGGTCATCCTCAAAGAATTCATACGTTTAGGAGCCAGAAATGGAGAATCATTTACCCCATGATTCAGTTCTTCTGGGAACCCTTCCCCAGCCCAAACTAAGTTGATCCCCTCTTTTCAGTGCCATTATACCTCTGATGCAGTGACTAGTCTTCCTTGTGTGTCTCCCACCACTAGGCTGTGGCCTCTTCGAGGGCCCCTATCTCCCTAGCACTTCGCCCAGAACTCAGCACAAAGATGGTATGTAATGTTTGTTAAATGAGTGAATGGATGAATTCCGGTATATGATCATTCATTCATCCATTCAGTGCCCAAAACTTTACTGACAACACTGTGTACAAAGCCCTAGAGTGTATGGATAAATAAAATAGGTCCTATATAAAAAATAACGCTACAATACTAGATTAGCACTCTTCCCCGGTCCGCGTCCCCAACCCCCACCCCAAACCTAGACTCGACTCTCTCACAGCGAAAGCCCGGCCTTCCCTTAGAGAAGTCCACGCCCCTACAACTCAAGCTACCTCTCAGCCCTTCAGTTCTACCCTAGGACCCCCAGCTAATAACCTCAAATTTTAATTTCCCATCCTCTCTGGCTTCTCTCCCTATTTTCCATCTCCACCCTTGAGGTTACTGCAAGTCTTCTACCCCCATGTCCGCCTCCGAGTCCCCGAGTCCACCGTACCTCTGATTTCCCACCCCGCGCACCCGCCCCCCGGTTGGCTCCTTCCCTCTCAGGGTCCCGCCTCCCCTAGGACCCTACACCTGATACCCCTCCTCCCCTCCCTTCAGTTTCAGGCTGAGCCTCTTCGCTCCTTGACTCGGAACTCTTCTTACCTCATCTAGCTCCCGTTCCCCGGCAGCACCTCCTCCAACCTCCACCTCCACCACTGCCGCCATCTTCACAACTCTCCCCCTCCCCTGTCGCCGCGCGAGCCAGCTGCTTCCGCCGCTCAAGTGCTCCTAGCCAATCGGCGGCTCGAGCTCCAGCGGGGGGGCGGGGCATCAAGAGAGGTGGAGCTCTGAGAGGGACCGGAGACCATCTACCTGCTACTCTTTTAAAGGTCAGGGAGGGACTGTTTGCATGCACCTTCCAAGCTTCGATGGAGGAGGGTTCTTGAGAAATGAGAAATTGGGTCTATATTATAGTCGGTGCAAATATTTCACCAATTCTCCCCTTTGGACAGTCAAAGAGAAGAGTCTTTAAACTGTCATCTTTCACGATGGTCCCTCACGCTGAGCTCCAAGGAGCGAAGCGTGGAAGCTAAGGACTACATTTCCCAGAATGCATTGAATCTGACCCGGAATTTAACTTCCGCGCTCTGGACAGAGTTGGGGTGAGTGAAAATTTGCATAAAATGTACATTTACAAATAGACAAAAAAACGTACCTAGATACACACGAATGTATTTTGCTGAGTATAGTGCACGTCTTCTTGCCTTGGTGGGAGTCATCTTTCAGAAACAGCGGCTTCCTGAGGCGACAGAACACATTCGCGGACTTGGGGAGTCGTGAGAGTCGTGCTCCAGGTCAGAAGGCGGAGTTCAGGGGGCCGAATTGGCGGGAGAATGAGTTTGTGGTCCACGATCTGAGGCAGCGGTGGCTCTTCCAGGTCCGTTGTCCCGGGTGAAGGGCTTTGCGGGGTTTGTTGATGGGGAGGGGAGTTGCGGAGAATGGGTGGCGGTCAAGGAAAGCACAGAACAGCGCGTTCCGGGGTGCGGGGGAAGTGGCTGCGCGGTTTAGCCTCTTGAAGCCGAGACAAGAGCCTTGTGGGACCTCCACGGCTCCCAAACTGCTCCTTTTGCTCTTACGCCTTAGGGTCACTTTACAGACCTTGGTACTCTTTCCTACCACACATCGTGCGTCCGCAGCTCCTACCCATACACCTTATTCTCTGTGCTGCACCCCACCTTAAAGTTTCCTAACTCATTTCCAACCCCTGGTTATCTTGTACATCCGCCCTGGTTATCTTGTACATCCGGACCCAACACCATACAAACCTATGGCCCCCTGCACACTTACCCCGTGGGCGTCCCAGCTGGCTCAGTGGGGTGCTAGGATGACCAGTGGACTCAATGGAGTGCCTGTCAACTCTATTTTAGGACCAACAGGAAGTTGCAGGGTAATATTCACACCATCTGCAGGCGTCTTATTTACTTAAAATGGGAATTATTTGGACGCCTGGGTGGCTCAGTGGGTTAAAGCCTCTGCCTGCGGCTCAGGTCATGATCTCAGGGTCCTGAGATCGAGGCCCGCCTTGGGCTCTCTGCTCAGCAGGGAGCCTGCTTCCTCCTCTGCTCCCTCTGCCTGCCTCTCTGCCTACTTGTGGTCTCTCTTTGTCAAATAAATAAATAAAATATTTTTTTTAAATGGGAATTATTTTTATTCTGTGAAACAATACGGAGAATATAACAAATACCTTATAATATAACCCAATCACCCCAGATTGACTATTGGCATCATGATCTATTTGTGTCATTTTTTTAAAAAATTTTTTTATTTATTTACTTGAGAGAGCATGAGAGGGGAAAGGTCAGATGGAGAAGCAGACTCCCTGCAGAGCAGGGAGCCCAGTGCAGGACTCGAATCTGGGACTCCAGGACCATAACCTGAGCCAAAGGCAGTCATTTAACCAAGTGACGCGCGCAGGCGCCGCTTGTGTCCTCGTTTTTTAAAAAGATAAGATAATACAGGTAAAGGTTGAACTTATTTGTGTCCTCTACTCTTACACCCATTACTCTTTCATCTTTCCCAGACATAACTATTACCACAGTTAGCTGGGTATTCTCCCAGTCCATGTAGAAAAATTCTGTGTATTCACAATGTAATTATATTATTTCATTTTGTTTTTTGATGAAAATAGTGCTATTTTCGCGCGCCTGGGTGGCTCAGTGGGTTAAAGCCTCTGCCTTCAGCTCAGGTCATGATCTCTGGGTCCTGGGATCCAGGCCGGCATCAGGCTCTCTGCTCAGCAGGGAGCCTGCTTCCTCCTCTCTCTCTGCCTGCCTCTCTGCCTACTTGTGATGTCTCTCTCTCTGTCAAGTAAATAAATAAAATCTTTTAAAAAAAATAGTGCTATTTTCTTTTTCTTTCTTTCTTTCTTTTTTTTTTTTTTTAAGATTCTATTTATTTAACAGAGAGAAACACAGCGAGAGAGGGAACACAAGCAGGGGGAGAGAGAGAGGGAGAAGCAGGCTTCCTGCTGAGCAGGGAGCCCGATGTAGGACTCGATCACGGGTCTCTGGGATCATGACCAGAGCCGAAGGCAGTCGCCCAACCAACTGAGCCACCCACGCACCCCTATTTTCTATATCACGCTGTAACTTACTCTTTCACTATGTTTTTTGAGGCCTGTCCATGTTTATG
The DNA here is from genome assembly GCA_004023965.1 of Spilogale gracilis. NCBI lineage: Eukaryota > Metazoa > Chordata > Mammalia > Carnivora > Mephitidae > Spilogale > Spilogale gracilis. Next base: position 17,130 of record PITA01026852.1, read on the forward strand.
TATATTTACATCTAATTCATTTCTTTTAACTGTTAGATAGTGTTCCATTTTATGATATATATATAGTATTTTACTGTTCCATTTACCCATTCTTCAACTAATGGATATTAAAATTTTATGTTTTTTGCTATTAGAAATATTGTATGTGTCTGTACACATGTGAATCCCTCTGGAGCTGTACTGTTCAAATAAGTTAATTACAAGCCACACATATGTGGCTATTCTTGAAATGTAGCTAGTTGGAATTAAGATGTGCTGGAAGTGTTTATGAGAGGGCCAGTTTCCCCATGTTACTGCCAATCCTTTACATTGTAGACTTTTTAACTTTTTAATTTTTTTTCATCTTAAAGGGAAAGCACTTGCAATTTTCTTATTACCAGAAAGTCTGAGGACTTTTTAAATATGGATTCTTGGTCATTTAGGTCTTATGTGAATTGTATTTCTATTTTTTTTCCAGTTTTCTACTGGATTGTTTTCCCTTTTCTTACTGACTTGTAATATTTAAAAATATATATTCTGAATACTGTCCAAGTTTTTATGTGTTGCAGATGCCTTCTTCAAGTCAGTCATTTCTGTTTTAACCTTGTTTTTGTTACCTTAAAGTATTTTTCATGTTTCTATCTTTGATCATTTGAGCATAATTTTTTAAATATGTTACGAGGTAGGGATCTACTTTTAGTTTTCCTCACAAGTGGACCAATTTTTGAATACCGTTTATTACTTCATCTTTTTTTTTTTTTTTAAAGATTTTATTTATTTGACAGAGAGAAACACAGCCAGAGAGGGAACACAAGCAGGGGGGGCAAGAGAGGGAGAAGCAGGCTTCCCGCCGAGCAGGGAGCCCGATATGGGACTCGATCCCGGGGCTCCGGGATCATGACCTGAGCCGGAGGCAGTTGCTTAACCAACTGAGCCACCCAGGCGCCCCACTTCATCTTTTTTTTTGACAGACTCATGATTCTGTTCTATCTTACAACCAAAAGGATGCAAATTCCCACTTATATGAGTCTGTTTGATCTGTCTTTTTAGAATTGTTGTGTCAATTTATGGCCCTTTATTGGTTGATGAGTTTGTCATGTTTGCCAGAAACTTCTGCTGAAATTCTGATTGGAATTATATTGACTTAATAAAGTACTCTTTTCAGTGGCTCTTTATGCCTACAGTGTCTCAGCACCTCTCTGAGGTGTGGGAGATGATGAACACGACAAAAATCCACATCCTCAAAGTGCTCACTACTTAGTGGGGAGACAAACAGGGTAAACATGACACTGCCAAAAAAAAAAAAAAAAAAAAAGAACGACAGTATATACAAGCACAAGGAGGTTGGAAAGCACTTAATCTTGGAGAGCTGCAAGCAATTTGGTAAACCATGATAATCATGGAAAAGATTGTGTATATCTTACTCATCACTGTGTATCCAGTACCAGCACAGTGCCTGGTACCTACTAGACACCCCCAAAATAGTAATTAAATAAAATATCAAAGATTTGACAGCTTCAGGGTCCCCAAGCCGAGAGTGTAGTTTGGAGCTGGCCAAGTCAGTCTTCTATATGTTAGTGATGAGAGGTGGTAGAGTTTTCACATCAAATCACAAAGGTATACTGGGAGTTTCTCCAAAACAGAGACCATATCATTTATTTTTATATATCCAATATATCTGTGTATGCAGAGAGTAGGAAAAATTGTTGGAGTTCAATGAGTTCCTAAAATGGGAATAGTCAACTCTTAATCAACTCTTAATTAATCTGAAGGCCTGGAGAGGTGACTCGGGACTCATCTTGCATTCTTCTCTCTTTGAAGCCATGCCACCATATTGAATGTAACCTCTGAGGAGTGCTTGACCTTTGGATGATCTTTACTAACTTACTGCTGTCACAGCAGTCTGCCCCACTATGAGCACTCCATGACTGCTGGCCCATTGGAGCTCCGTTTTTATGGTCATTCATTCAGCAGACATTTGCTAATCTGTTTCTCCCTCTTACACTGAAGATACAGAAATGAATTAGACATACATAACCTGTCCTCCAAGAGCTTACAGTTGGTCAAGGACATAGATATATACCCAGATAATTACAACAGAGAATCAAAAGGATGGAACTATTGCTTGAGCTGGTTAAGGTCAAGGTGATATTTGAGCATCGAAGAAGCATTTGATTTGACAAATGCAAAAGGGAAAGAGCATTCCAAGCAAAGGCAATGGCATGAAGAATGTCTTTGAAATGGTGCGGGGTGGACTTGGGGGTTGAGGGAACAGAAGAGGAGATAAGAAGACCAAACATTATGGCCAAGAATTTTTCAGGGGTCATGGACTCACTCTCAGGAGCCAGATGGGTAACAAACATGGATAAAAAGGGCAGGGTATAAATATTTGGAGAGAGATCCCACCTAAAGGCATTCAGACAATTCTAAAACACCTCTAGCCAAGGAATTGTTGAAGCTAGGTGATGGATGGGTAAGATTCCATTATACTAACATGCATGTTTTTACATATATTTAAAATGTCCCATAATAAGTTTGGCAAAAACAAAAGACAAATATCCATAATGAACTTTCAGTATTAAATAAACAAAACAATGAGAAGTAAACAAGTCCTCTGATGAAAGGAGTAGGAGCAGATGAAGTAGAAAATGTAGAGCTCTCGGGGTGCCTGGGTGGCTCAGTTGGTTGAGCGACTGCCTTTGGCTCGGCTCATGATCCCAGAGTCCCAGGATCGAGCCCCACATCGGGCTCCCTGCTCAGCAGGAAGCCTGCTTCTCCCTCTCTCAGTCCCCCTGCTTGTGTTCCCTCTCTAGCTGTTTCTCTCTGTCAAATAAATAAATAAAATCTTAAAAAAAAAAGAAAAGAAAAGAAAAGAAAATGTAGAGCTCTCCACTGGGGCTAAACTGCATCCATATTTATCAAGTACCTACTGTGTAAAAAGGGATTTGAATACATCAAGCTATTGAAGATTTCTAATAGGGGAGTAACAATGAGAAACAAATTTAAGAAGATTGATTTTAAAGGGAAAACAAAAATTGATAGACCTATATACATAGTTGAACATTTGTTGCATCTTTGTTATGTGCTAGGCTCTAAGGTTATAAAGGTAAACGATTTAAGGCATAATTCATGCTCTTGGGAGCTCACCTACATATAAACCAAACGTTACCATGCTAACATATTTTGTACTTGCCGCTCTGTTGCCCTGTGCTCTCATTCCAGTCATTTCATGTTTGTTGGAATCTCACCACCTGGCCCAGATCTGTTCCCTGCCCACTGACCCTGTAAACCCATCATGGAAACAGTCCGATTGCTGCAAAAATACCAGAGAATCAGCCATGGCCAGTTTGTTTTTCTTTTGTTTTCTTCTTCAGGAGTAACATGAGGATTCATTCTCTTCTGGAAGCTGACGGGACCAAAACATAGACAGTGCCAAAAGTGGTGACGGAAGAAATCTTGGGAGAAAATAATTTTGCCTTGTACTTGGGGCAGCTGCTGGGCCCACTATGGCTCCTGTAAAGATTAGCCACGTGGTATCATTTTCCTCTCAGGTATGTTAATTAGGCATGATTTTTTTTTCTTGATGACTGAGAGGAGGAGTCTTGGCTGCACTTTCTGGAAGGAAACTCCCAGTTTAATAGAAGAGACATATCCCTTCTTTGGGGATCCAAAGTCAAAGGAGAACACACAGCTCTTGCCCTCAGGCTGTTCCCAGAGCAATGCAGGATGCATAAAAGAAGTGTTCCCAGAAATTAAAAATAAAGAAGAAAACAGTCTCAGGAGTCCACCCTTTTTTTTTTTAAAGATTTTATTTATTTGACAGAGAGAAACACAGCCAGAGAGGGAACACAAGCAAGGGGAGTGAGAGAGGGAGAAGCAGGCTTCCTGCCGAGCAGGGAGCCCGATGTGGGACTGAGATGTGGGACTCAATCCCGGGTCTCCGGGATCATGACCTGAGCCACCCAGGCGCCCCACACCCTTTTTTTTTTTAAGATTTTATTTATTTATTTGACAGAGAGATCACAAGTAGGCAGAGGCAGGCAGAGAGAGAGGAGGAAGCAGGCTCCCTGCTGAGCAGAGAGCCCAACCCAGGCCTCCATCCCAGGACCTTGAGATCATGACCTGAGCGGAAGGCAGAGGCTTAACCCAGTGAGCCACCCAGGCGCCCAGGAGTCCACCCATAATTTGAAGGGAACTATCAAAACTATAGGCCCAAAGTCTGTACCAGGGTCCCTAGAAGGGCAATTTAGTTACTCTGTCATTAAGGGAAGACCAGGACTCTCAAGGTCACCTCTGACGTGTGAGGATATCACCTTCACCTCCACCATCAAAGGTGATTTTAGGGGCGCCTGTGTGGCTCAGTTAAGCATCTGCCTTCATCTCAGGTCATAATCCCAGGGTCCTGTGATCGAGGCCCGCATCAGGCTGCTTGCTCAACAGGGATCCTGCTTTTGCCTCTGCCTGCTGCTCCCCCTGCTTGTACATGAGTGCTCTCTCTTCCTCTCTCTCTCTCTCACAAATAAATAAATAAGTAAAATCTTAAAAAAAAAAAAAGTGATCTTAGCCTCAAAGTTCACTTCCAGAAAATCCTGATTACCCCAGTTAGATCTAGATGCTGGGCCCTGGGCTCAGGATTAATCCAAAGTGCTGATTCTTAGGGACTTGCCACCCTTTTATCTCCTTTCATTTCTATCCATTTATCCTTTCTTCCCACTCCTCCCCTTCTGTTTACCCTCTTCT
>PITA01026853.1:0-21945 GCA_004023965.1 Spilogale gracilis
TGTGTGTGTGTGTGTGTGTGTAATTGAGAACAAACAGACATGGTTTTATCTCTGTACTGTATTAGTTTCCTATTGTTGCCATACGAATTGCCACAAACTTAGTGGCTTTAAACAATATAAATTTATTATCTGGCAGCTCTGGAGATGAGAAGTCTGGAAGTCAAGGTATTAGCATGACTGTTTTCCTTCTGGAAGCTGTAGGGAAGAATTAATTTCCTTGCCTTTTCCAGCTTCTGGAAGCTGCCTACATTGCCTCTTGACCTCCTCCTCCATCTTCAAAAACCAGTAGTGTAGTGTCCTCAAATCTCTCTGTGACTCTCCTACCTCTCCGTTTCCCTCTTTCATTTATAAGGACCTTCATGATGATGACATTGAACCCACCAACATAATCCAGGATAATCTTACCATCACAAAATCCTTAATATAATCACATCTGCAAAGTCCATTTTGCCTTGTAAAATAACAGTCTCCCAGATTCCAGGGATTAGGACATAGGTATCTTCCTGGGGATGTTATTTTGCCTGCCACAGGATCTATTGTCATGGAATTTATACTTTAGAAAATCAAATAGGAATTACTGTAGATTTTCTAAAGAGTACTCAGAAGAAGCAGAGAAGTAGGAGAACAAAGAAATACTGGAAAACAGAAGCAAGGGGAATTCTAAGAGGGTAGAAAAGTACCCATTGGGTATTACAAGTTGTTGGTTATCCCGGCAAGAGGAATTCCAACATCGGCTAGGAATCCAGACTGAAGTGTGGTAGAAATAAAAACTAGAAAGGGAGCTGAGGAAGTAGAAATAGTAATTGCAGGCAAATTTTGAAAACACTTGGCTGGGAAAAAGAGACCACAGTTTCATTGTAAATACTGTTAATGTTTTTGTGTAAGTCTGTTATGCAAATCTCTACCATAAGTACCTGATGAAGTTTTTTTAGTTAAAGAATGAGCAATGGTTCCATATCACTTACCTGCTCAAAAATGTACAACAGTGGTCCATAACTCACAAGCAAGCATCTGTGTAGCTGAGCTTTTTCCTCAAGGCTTTTCACTGTAATTGCATCCTATAAGTTCTACCAGTATCAAGATTGTGCTCCAGCTGAGCTGGTCCTGTGTGTCTTTCCTCATATTTTTTTTTCTTTTGTGGGATGGTTGTTTCTTATTTCTTTGTCCTGCTTTTCTAGGAACCCAGCCTACTGCCCACCTTCCCACCGCCTCTTCTATCTTAGAACTTCAGCAGCACTTTTCATATATTTCTTTTATTCTTAGTTCCTCACTTTCTACCTCAGATAGGTGTGCTGTGATAATGAAGACAATCACCAGATTTCCGCTGTCTTCTACTTTGAAGGACTTCAGACTGAGAGAAGATGAAAGCAAGATTAGTACACAAAGATAGGCTTTTGTAGCAAGTAAAAGCTGATACTAACTTCTTTTTTTCCACAATTTTCCCTAATCTTTTTTTTAAAAAGATTTTATTTATTTATTTGATGGAGAGAGAGAGATCACAAGTAGGCAGAGAGACAGGCAGAGAGAGAGGAGGAAGCAGGCTCCCTGCTGAGCAGAGAGCCCAATGCAGACCTCCATCCCAGGACCCTGAGATCATGACCTGAGCCGAAGGCAGAGGCTTTAATGCACTGAGCCACCCAGGTGCCCTTCCCTAATCTTTTTAAACCATAGCACATGAACAAGAAATTTACGATTAGGGAGATTTCATAGTTATTGGCAGATTATCTGTATTTACTTTCATTGACAAATAAGAAAACTTGATTAATCCTACTTTAATATCACTTTATCATTTTTAAGGAATACAATAAGATAAACTGTATAGAATTATTATTGTAAGCACATTTTGATTAATTTCTTTTCTCTTTGAAGGTCCAGGGGATGTCCTTCATAGCAGCAGTTCTCATTCTCAATTTGGAAGAGGCAGATGCTTTCATTGCATTTGCAAACCTTCTCAATAAGCCGTGCCAGTTGGCCTTTTTTCGTGTGGATCACAACATGGTATGAACATTTGGAAGGAATTGTGTTTGCCTTTGACTGTCAGTTTCTATAGTCTGAATGCTCTTTTAGAGTGAAAGACAGTAATTAGACCAAAACAATCTGATCTAAAATCAGTTTTTTATTGAATTACAGTTTTATAAATGTTTGATGAAAAGACTTGGAAAGAAGTGCTAAGCAAGATTTTCTTTTAATTTATGAAGGATTTAATTTCTCTGTTTCTAAAGTATACTCTTCAATAACTGTGTTGATATTTCTATCTTTAGATGTTGAAGTATTTTGCAACATTTGAAGTATTTTTTGAAGAAAATCTCTCCAAACTATTTCTTCATTTCAAATCTTACAGTCTTACACCAGACATATACTTGATCGACTGGTAAGTCATAACATAAATAAAATACAATTAAAAGAAAACAAAGTATAACTTTTTGTGTATTTTAGGAATGCATAAATCTCATAATCTCATGCACAGGATTACGCATATAAAAACTTCTTCCTTTACAAATAGAGAAACCTGGACATTTTTGTGGGGAGGCATTTAATAAGAACATGGACTCTGGGCTGAAATCAGAATCCCTCAGTTTGTGTTTTAGTTTCTTATCCATAAAATGGGAATAAATCTGTATCATGTTTTGTAGTGAAAGTGTTTTACATGGATTATCTCCTTAAATGTCTGCATGCTATGCTCAGAAGGAGAGAGCCGTTTCTTTATCATTCTTAACACACAAGAGCTTATGATAGTTATGATAACATTTTTTTGTTTTTTGTGTGTGTTTTTTTTACTGAGGGCTTTGTTTTTTTTCAAGTCTTTGTCCTGCTGTTTGATAGAGGAGTGATGCCTTACTTAGGTGCTAGTGCCTTTTTCTCAACATTGCACTTAAGCTAGCTCTTCCTTGCGGAGGACTTTTGTGAGCCATCACCAATTGATTATAGAATGGTGGGATGGTGAGTTTTGCCAAAGGGATGGAGCAATTATCTTAAGATAGGTTGTTAAGGGGCGCCTGGGTAGCTCAGTTGGTTAAGCAACTGCCTTTGGCTCAGGTCATGATCCCAGAGACCCAGGATCGAGTCCCACATCGGGCTCCCTGCTAGGCGGGAGGCCTGCTTCTCCCTCTCTCACTCCCCCTGCTTGTGTTCCCTCTCTGGCTGTGTTTCTCTCTGTCAAATAAATAAAATCTTAAAAAAAAAAAAAGATAGGCTGTTAAGATTATATGCAAAACATTCAAACCTTAAACTCCAGTCATCAAATTCAGTGGATTTCATGTAAATGATACTAAGTTTCAGTATAGAAAAATAATTGATGGCCTTGATCAAATACTGTATATTCCCAGTTGTTTGGGGCTTATTTAAGCTTTTTAAAAAACTTAGTTATTTTTCACTATTTTCTTTCTATTTTCTTTTTGGTACAAAAAATGGTGATTTTATTAAAGCATGGGTACAGAACCCGTGGGCAGAAAGAGCTGCTGCCTCAGTGTGTTCTTTTCCATTTCTACTAGGAACATTAGAGTTCCTCTGGGAAGGCCCCAAGATAATGGGGAGTAGAAAGGTTTTATGTTATGAGACCCAGAAGACCAAAGTCAAATACTAAATCTATAGAGAAGGGGCAAAAATACTCAATTGTCAGTCTTAAGGAGTGTGAGCGTAAGGCAAGCCAGTATCACAGTTGGTAATAGAGAGCAGAATGTACCAGCATTGCTAGTACCCTCTCTCATTTTGAGCAGTGAATTACTATTCTGTGTACTACCAAGAGTAGTACAGGAGTGTGCTTTTATTACGTAATTAAATGTTTATAATTTAAGAAATAGACATAGCTTTTTGTTTCACTGCCTCTGTTGAACTTATTACATATAAATCCCAGAATCGTGCAAGAAGAGGAATAAATAAGTGGCAATGCTAAAGGTAGGGGTAGGGAGGAGGGCAGCGAAGAGCCTTTAGTTCCCTTCCTCAAGTTTTGTCAGCACTACCTCAAATAAACACAGTCTTTGTAAAGAAAAATGTGTACTTTGGGAGCTCCTGGCTCAGTCAGTGGGGTATGCAACTCTTGATCTCAGGGCTGTAAGTTTGAACCCCACATTGGCCATAAAAATTACTTGTGCTTTGCCAAGGCAGCTTCAAGAGAAGTTCTCTAGCATCTACTGTCCCTATTTCCCCAACCAGAATACAGCCCTGAAGCACCACTGGATAAAGACTTACATGATCAGACATTGTCAGAAAGGATGGGAAAAACCATTTTGGTGATTCTGTTGGAGATATACATGCTCCAAAAGAAGTAGTAAGTAAAGTTTGGTAAAGAGAAAAAACCAAAACAAAACAGTAGATGTTTGTGGTAGGAGAAAAGAGAGAAGTCTGATTATAATTTTCTATTTAGGTTACTAAAAGATGATACCTGATTCTTCATACAATAATAAGCAACTTTTATTAAGCCTTTCTTTTGTGCCAGGCACTGTTCTGAATATTTTACATTTATTCCTTTAATTTTCAAAATAATCCTTAGAGGTAGATCATATTACTCTTTGTTTACTAATGAGCAAACTGAGGCACAGCAAGGGTAGATATCTCGCTCAAGGTAACACCACTAATATCAAACTCAGACATTCTGGTTTCAGAGCCACTAGGTGTTTTTGCCTCTCTGATTTCTATTAGACCATGTCTCTGTGGAAGGTTGTAAGTTACTTTTAATTTCTTTCCTACTATTCAAGTTCTTTGAAGGAAGGAGTCGTATCTTATTTATTTTTTGTCCCTAATTAAGTACTGTTATTTTTATATAGAAATGATTAATGAATGAATAGAAAACTTCAATGACTATTTTCTCCCTATTTTAGGATTTTCACACTCTATAGCAAATCACTACCACTTGATCTGGCCTGTCGAGTGTGGGATGTATTTTGCAGAGATGGGGAGGAATTTTTATTTAGGACCGGATTAGGAATCCTCCGATTATATGAAGATATTCTCCTACAAATGGACTTTATTCATATAGCACAGTTCCTAACTAAATTGCCAGAAGATATCACATCAGAAAAGCTGTTCAGCTGTATTGCAGCCATACAGATGCAGAATAGCACCAAAAAGTGGACTCAGGTAGAGTGACCTTTTCCTGCTTCTTCTAATGGATGTGTTAAAACAGTCATTTGACTTATAAAAAATTTATTTCTCAAATGTTAGTGCTGAATTTAAAAAATAATAATTTTTGACTTTGAAAAGGCAGGAATTTAAAGTAGTTGCTCCTCTTTTCCTCTATCCAGAGCTATGGTTTTATTTTTATATGAATCCAGTAACTTTAGTGGGTTTTTTGTGTGTGTGTGTGTGTGTGGTTTTTTTTTTTTAACTTTGGTGTTTTAAATAGACAACAGTTGTATCGGGTACCTACTGGGTGGCTCAGTTGGTTAGAAGTTTAACTCTTGGTCTCAGCTCAGGTCTTGATCTCAGGGTCATGAGTTCAGGTCCCCTATCATGGAGCCTACTTAAAAAAACAAAACCAAAACCACCTACCTTATACTAAAGATTTGCAGTAGAAAGAATATAATATCATCTTGGCTTTTTAGATGTTTAGTCCTGTTAGGGAGGCAAACATTGACAGTCTAAGTTAAGTGCCATAAAAGCATTATCATTTGCTCCTTGCATGTTAGACAATAGGCATCATAAGCTTGTTTTATTATTTATGAAAATGAAATGTAAGAATATGGGTCCAGAAAATGTTCTTTTACCAAGTAGTAATTTCAGAATATTTGGCAAGTGATGAAAACTGGAATCTAATTATATACCATAAAATTGGGTTGAAATGAACAAGAGGGTGTGAGAATGGCAGTTTTCCAGGGGGACAGATTTAAATATACTAAAGCTTTTTCATGTTAATAAACTACAGTTACTTAAATCTCTTTAATCTGTGTGGTAGTTAATTTTGAGGATTAATCTTTCCTTTATATAATTTCCAGGTCTTTGCATCTGTAATGAAGGATATTAAAGAAGGAGACAAGAATAATAGTCCTGCTCTGAAAAGCTAATCTTCAAAATTAACAGACTAATTGAAACGTAAATAATGTTTAAAAGTTTTTCGTTTCCTGTGTAAAAAGCATGGAAGAAAATGTTGGAGAAACGTAAAAGAATCAAGACATGGGAAACTGCTGATTTTGAATTCCATGACTGAAGTAAATGAAATGAGTAACCAATTGACAGTATTAATAAAAAAGTATTTTGTAGGGAGAGGCCATTTTACAAAGAGAAAAGTTTAAATGGCGAGTTCATACTCCATAATTTGGAGTGAAGTTTAATGCAATAAACTTTTTTAACAGCTTTGGAGATTATTCAGATTTTTACATCTTTTCTTTTTTAACAGTTACCATAAAAGCACTTTGGAGGTCAGAGCAGGATTGTTAAATACTACTTTAACTTCCAAAATACTATTTGAAATAAACACCTGAATACAAATATTATCTCCAGTTCCAACCTTTTGAAGATATTAGGACCAAGAGAAAGCAACTTTGATTGTTAATTATTTAAGTCACTGAAGTTATTACTGTTATCCACAGGTTGGGGCAAATTTAGATTTTCTGGGAACTGGAAATACTGGTGGAAGCTTGTTTCACATTTGTTTAGGTGTTTTTCCACAGTATCATGTCTGTTTGTTTTTGAAGGAAAATTGTTTCTTAAGGAATTCCTATCACTCAAAGAATTTTAGCCTTTCTGTTTCTAGTCAAGGAGTTATTCATCTAGTAATTTAAGGAAGCTCACTGGTAGAAGGAAAGTTCTTTGCACTTTAGTGGACTGAAGACTTGACTTTGGAAGTAAGTCCATGAATATAAATGAGATTTTTCACTGGTAAGAGTAAAACATATGAATTCTGAGAGTTCTGAAATAGCATGCTACCTGGCAAGACTTTAAACTTTTTAGTTAAAATTCCTTCACTGTCTGTAGAAACAAAATTTAATTCCAGTTTTGAATTTGAAATCTTAATATGTAGCCAAGTCTATGACTTGTAAAACACTGTGCATAATTTTCTAATCAATGGAAATAAGAGTAAAAGAAAAAAATAAAATTAACTTTTTCTAATGAGTCTAACTTTGATGGTATAGTGGATAAAGAAATTAATTATTGGTAAATCAATATGAAATTTATTATAATATGTTTAATCCTTGAGACTAAAATAAATCACTTGAGTATTATAAGTGATGTCTGTATAACATGCTCTTTGGTTAATAATTAGATATACAGTGTGCTTTTATGTTTGCAGTTTGGTTTAAAACAACACTTGAGCATACTATTTCTGTTAGTGATATATAGTCTTTAAGCTAACAAGCCTGAGAAACTTGTTAGTTCAGTGACTGCCTCTTTAGGAGTATGGGACCAGATGGTGACCATATATTTTGCCCTGTGGGTCATTCTAGCCTAGGAACCACTAGTGGAACCCTCAGAAGTTAACTCCTATCCTCAGAGCTTACTTAGTGGAAACTGGTATTATAATAAATATTGAGGGAATGCCCAGGGTCCTAATAGGTTTTAGAATGACATTTTAACTCTGGTAACTACTTCTTCGATATTGGTGACACTGATAAGAGGGAATATAACCCCTGGCAGTAATCTCATTGAAGTTATATTACCTGCCTAAATTTAATCTTACTTGTGCGTATTTGTTTCCTGAGTTTGACCTAAATTACTGTATTTCTTTTTTTCATTTTTATTATTGTACAGTTTCTTTACCTTTCAAGTATAAATCTGTATATAAAATGTAAATACAAGGAATTCACTAAAAACCACTATTAATTACTGTGTAAATAAAACTTGTAGCGGAGTAATTGCTTGAAATGAGTCTTCATTACTTTGGAGATAACTGGTCTATTTAACGACATTTGGAAGAAAAAAAAAGAATAATTTTTTCTTCCCCCAAATTTCTCTTCCAAGGACTATTCTAGTCCTTTAGCCTCTTGAGACTCACAGTACTGGCAGCTCAAATATTATCCTGTATCTTCCTTTGAATCTCCTATCCAGGCAGTATAGGGTTATTCCACATGGCCAGTTTATGACAGGGAATTTTTTTGGTTGAAGTATGTTTTCAATTAAAAAATAAGGTTTTCAGGGTGTCTGGGTGGCTCAGTTGGTTAAGCGATTGCTTTCGGCTCAGGTCATGATCCTGGGATCCTGGGATCTAGCCCCACATCGGGCTCCCTCCTTGGTGGGAAGCCTGCTTCTCCCTCTCCCAGTCCCTCTGCTTGTGTTCCCTCTCTAGCTGTGTTTCTCTCTTTCAAATAAATAAATAAAATCTTATAAAAAATAAAAATAAAAAATAAGGTTTTCTAAAATCTTCAAGATGATGTTAAATTTAATATGTACAGTATGTTTTATTTGTCTGTTTTATATAAATTTAAGTATATATAAATTTTTACTTTACTTTCCTTTAAGCCCAGGTATACATTATATTATTTAAGTGCTACCTAGAATATCCAAGTAACTAGCATAGTTTTCTAAGAGTCATAGAACATAATCATAATTTTTGCTGATTTCTTTTGTTATGATGATCTTCATATGATGTTATTGGCTTGGGGACCCTCTGACTTCAGGATAGCAGCTTTCACTGTAGCTTAGGAATTGATGCTATTTTTATCTAGAGCAAAGTTTTAGATTCTGTACTAGATATAATTCTAAAGGGTATAATTCTAAAGCGTATAATCATGGAATAATTAATATTCCTAATGTATATGGTTTATTTTGATTTTTCTTTTTTCTGATTGGATAAAACTATTTTGTATTCCATGAGCATATTCAGGCAGCAGAGATGGGTGTAAAAAAGGCAAAAAAACCCATAGTATAGTATAGTATTGGGAAATCAGCTTTTCATTTGCCATGACTAGTTGACATATACAGTGTCAGAAAACAAAGTCTTACCTCTGGGGAAAAGTGATTTTTGTATCAAATTCATTTTATTTTGATGTTGTCAATGGAGTGTCCAAAATATGAATTCCCAAATGTAGTAAAACTTCATTAATTAGAACTGCACTGCTTAACAACATGTAAAAACAAAAATTAAAATAGAAGATTTTATGGAAACTAGTGACTTTAGAGAGAGAAGAAACTCTGGCCCTTTAAAAATATTGTTTGTTTACTAATAGTGTAATTGCAGTAGAAGTGATTAACTTGGTACTTTGAATGAAAGTAGGAACATTTGCTAAGCCCTGCTAAACACTATCTGTTAGTATTTTGATAAGCTAAATAAAATAGCAAGACTTAGAGAGTTAGCAAAATTGCATTTCTTTCTAAATACTCTACCATTCGTGTTTAACCTTCCTCAGTTTCAGTTAATAAGATTTTACTGTGTTCATTCTGTGGGGTAAGTTTATTTTCTAATAAATACCAGAAAAAAATTTTGACTTTTAAAAAAATTGCATTACAAAGTATTTTTATTTGTTGAACATTTACTGAACTGTACTTTCATGATTTTACTTAAAATTACTTTTATACTATTGCATTGAATTTGGAAAATCATTTCTATAATAAAATGTAAATGTAACTAATTCAGATTTGAAAAAGTATATAAAATTGACAACATTATTGTATATATGTTCTCATTTTTTCATCTTCAGGTAGAATACATAATGGTTTTATAAAAGCAGAAAGTGAAGGTTCACTTTTTCCTGTTCTAGGCAATATTGATAATCAGTATTGTAAGTAAATGATGTATTTTGATTATTACATAAATCTCAGGGGTCTTAATTTTAGCATCTATATTATTAAGAAACTGAAAGGGAAGTGTTTTTTTTTTTAAAGATTTTATTTATTTGACAGAGAGAAACACAGCCAGAGGAGGAACACAAGCAGAGGGAGTGAGAGAGGGAGAAACAGGTTTCCCGCCGAGCAGGGAGCCCGATGTGGGACTCGATCCCGGGTCTCCGGGATCATGACCTGAGCCGAAGGCAGTCGCTTAACCAACTGAGCCACCCAGGCGCCCCGGAAGTATTGATTAAAACCTTGCAGATTATATGTTGGGTGCCTGTGTTTGGACTTTGAAAGAGAAGATAAATTGGAAAGTGTTTGAATGATAAGGTTTGTTCTATTCTTAAAGTAAACCAAGTGATTTTTAAATAAATTTTAGTGGAGGTAGGGAATTTCTCATTATTTTGTTTTACTATTTCTTCTGATTTTATTTTATTTTTTTTAAGATTTTATTTATTTATTTGACTGAGAAAGAGAGATCACAAGTAGGCAGAGAGGCAGGCAGAGAGAGAGGAGGAAGCAGGCTCCCTGCGGAGCAAAGAGCCCGATGTGGGCCTCAATCCCAGGACCCTGAGATCATGACCTAAGCTAAAGGCAGAGGCATTAACCCACTGAGCCACCCAGGCGCCCTGATTTGATTTTTTTTAAAGATTTTATTTACTTATTTGACAGAGAAAGAAGGAACACGGCAGGGGGACAGGAGAGGGAGAAGCGTGCGGGGCTTGATTGCAGGACCCTGGGATCATGACCTGAGCCAAAGGCAGGCACATTAATGACTAAGCCACCCAGCGCCCCACTTCTGATTTGATTTTTAAAGCCATTTATGTGAGCTCTTGAAAAGGAAACAGTTCTCAGCAAATTTTTAATTAGACAACATGTTTTGCTCTTTTTTTTTTTTTTTAAAGATTTTATGTATTTATGTGAGAGAGTGAGCATGAGTAGTGAGGAGGGGTAGAGGGAGAAGCAGACTTCTCGCTGAGCAGGGACCCCAGTGGGGGACTCAATCCAAGGACCATGGGATCATGACCTAAGCTGAAGGCAAACGCTTAATCGACTGAGCTACCCAGGTTGCCCCCATTTTGTTCTTTTTTAAAAATGCAAATCAAGGGGGCTGCCGGGGTGGCTTGGTAGGTTAAATGTCTGCCTTTGGCTCAGGTCATGACCTGGGGGTCCTGGGATTAAGCCCCAAGCCAGGCTCCCTGCTCAGTGTGGAGCCTGCTTCTCCCTCTCCCTCAGTGCTCCCCTTGCTTGTGCGTTCTCTCTCTCTCTAATAAACTTAAAAAATGCGAATGAAATCCTATCATTTCCTTGCCATCCTCTAGTGGCATTCCTAATAATAACAATCCAAACTCTACCCTGCTCTACAAGGTCCTATCCTGTCTCTACAATTTCAACCACCACTCAACCTTACTAACTTAACTGCAGACCTCTGGATCTCTTGCCATTTCTCAGTCTGCCAACATTCTATCTGTTTGTATCTAAGGGCTTTTACTCTTACTGTACCCTCTCAAATGCTTTTTACCTAGGTCTTTGTATGGCTTATGTTCTTTTCATTCAGGTCTCTGCCTCATGTCACCTCCTCAGAGTTGGACCTTTCTGTAAATATCCATCCTCATGACCTACTCTGCATTTCTTTCTAGTGTCTGTTATGTATCATTACTCGATATTGTTTTATATGTTTGTTATTTCCACTACAGTGTAAACTCAGGTCAGAAACATTGTTTTTGTTTACCACTGAATTGGTAGTACCCAAAGTCGTGCTTGACCCTAGTCATGATAGCTATGGATGAATAGATTGTTTTTATTTTAGGCCATTCATCAGTGAACTTATCTTTCATTTAAAATATATCTGGTAGGGGTGCCTGGGTGGCTCATTTGGTTGGGCGACTGCCTTCAGTTCAGGTCTTGATCTTGGGAGTCCCAGGATCCGGTGACACGTGGGGCTCCCTGCTCAGTGGGTAGTCTGCTTCTCCCTCTGACCTCTCCCTTTTATGCTCTCTCTCATTCTCTCTTCCTCGCTTTCTCTCAAATAATAAAAATTTTAAAAAAAATTCCCATTTAAAAAAAATAAAATACCTGTTAAATTATGCATGTAGCTAGAAACCCAACTCATAATATTTCTGGTTCATTCAGGAAGAAGGTTCAGCATTTAAAGGTTAGGTGGAAGAGAGTGAACTAATAGATGTCGGAAATAGGAATATCAGAAAAAAGCGGGAGACAAACATGCTCCTGTAAAGGAGTGGTTGATAGCATAAGGTGGCAGTGAGACTTGCCCATTACATTTAGCAGTGTATCTATAGAGCGCCTGACTGGCTCAGTGGGATAAGCCTCTGCCTTCGGCTCAGGTCATGATCTCAGAGTCCTGGGATCAAAGGCCCGCAGGCTCTCTGCTCAGCAACAGGGAGCCTGTTTCCTCCTCTCTCTGCCTGCCTCTCTGCCTACTTGTGATATCTCTCTCTGTCAAATAAATAAATAAAATCTTTTAAAAAATTAGCAGTGTATAGATCACTGATTTCTCTAGTTAGTTTGGTGTGTGTTGAGTGTAGCAGCCAGACAAATGGTTGAGTAATTAGTGGAAGGCAAGGCAATAAGATTGCTAGTGTACATAATTCTGAAGTTAGGTGTAAAGGGAAAGAGAAAGCAGATAGTGAATAACTAGCTGGTGGGGGAAAAAGAGGTTGCCTCTTTCCTTTTTTCAAGATGGGAGTGAATTAAGTATTTAAGTAATAATAGAAGATATTCAATAGAGGTTTAAGAAATAGAGAATGGGATAATAGGTAATCCAAGATTCCTGAATGGGCTGCAGGGAAATGGATGCAGAGCATGACATAAGGGAAAGTGAAGGTAGATGAAGGTAGGTTTGTAAATTTGGTGTTGGGAATCTGAAAAGGGAGGTCTAACTGTAGCTGTTGTTTACTTTGGGAGGTAGGCAGGAAGTGGGGCCATCTACTATAAACAAGAGGGAACATGGTTTTGTTTTTCGATTTTGGAGTTTTTTCCCCCCACTTCTATGACTGGGTGGATAAGTGAAACCATTAATATGAAAGGGATTTATAGGAGAAGACATTTTATGTCGGTTGGGAAAATAATGACTGTAACATCTTAGAAGTAAATATCAGTACCTCATCTGGACAGTCTGCCTCTGACTTTTGTATCCCACCCTCCCCTGCCAATTCTGCTTCAGTTATACTGGCCGCCTTCTAATACTCAAGCATGCCCAAGCTTATTCTTGCCTTAGTCTCTTTGCAGTAGCAATAGCTTCTGCTTGAACTTCAATGAGGGTTTCAAAACAAGTTTCCTCAGAATGTGCCAATTTTGCATGCTCATTATTTGAGCTGAAGACATTTAAGACCCAAAAGACTCAAGAAGAGTTTTTTAGGTTCCCCCTCAATTGCCTGAAAGAATTTAGATAGAGGGCCTTGTCCAAGAAAAGAAATATCACCAAAGATACTTAGAAAGAATATGGAGTAGACAGGTAAGCTGGTAAGCTGGATAAGGTCTGTTTGTTCAGAATTCTTTCTGTGTTCCTTTCGCTGTGCATGGCTTGGCTTACCAAATATTTGTTCAGGTTTTCATGCGAATTGTCTTCCTTCCTTCTGAAGTCCTACACCCCATTCCCTTCTTTGTAACTCAAATGGTGTATAAGCTTCAATTGCCTGATTGTTGGGGAACCTCTTGTTTTCATTGTGGGGCTCCTGTATGTATGTAATTAATTTTTTTGTTGTTAATCTGTCATAGGTCAATTTGATTAATAGACCAGATAAAAGAAACTGGAGAAGTAGAGGAAAAAATTTTCTTCTGCTACAGTTGGCTACCACAAAGGGAAAACCTTCTCTGGCTGGACAGTGCTTACTATGAGGCTGTTAAAGCTGAGAGATTTTGGGACCTCTGAAAAAAAGCTGGCAGAAGGTAAGAGTTCTTACCGCATCAGTCTCCCAGATTTTTGTCTGCAGGGTAGGGTGGAAGTAAGAGTCCTTTCTTTTCCTTTTCTAAATTTAGGTAAGCAGGAGGAAATATTTGTGGAACTATTTCCTTGGGTATAGCAACTCTGATAAAGATTTATTATGAGTACTCTTGATTTTTATTGATCCTTTTCCTTTCAGAGATGATCACTGTTTTTCTTTGTCTCCATCTGTCTCTGGCATAGGCCCTATAAGTCAGCTGTTCAAGCCAGCCTTGAAGAGTTCACAGTCCTTACCTGACCAGTGTCTGTGTAGACAAACTTTATTGTGGTCTAATGGGCACACGAGGTAAAGGCTCTTGGTAAGGGACATCTATGAAGCCAAAGCTGCAAAATTGGTGGGCATGGGTTGAGCATCTCAGAGCTGCTAGAGGGCTAAGGTGGTACCTTAGGATAGGATAAGTTGGTCACTGAATGGATTGCATTGACACCAGGTCACCTGCCAACCTCAAGAAAATATCCATGCAACAAGGTACACACCATACAATCCCCATCCCAGCAGCGCATCCTCCTTAGGTATTCGGCTCCAACAGACTTGAGGATTAACTAAAGCTGTTAATGTGCATATGTGAAAAACCAGGTGGAAGTTTTCCTTTTGTTTTACTCTACATCTCGAAAGCTTGGCTTTGTGACTAGTGAGATATATTGTCTGGTCTCGGACTACTGGAAGGTGAGTGTACCAGCGTGTATCTTGGTGGCCAGTTGAATAGAGTGAGTTCCCCATTTGCAAAAATCACAAGCAGCATTCTCTTCATATGACTGTGCCAGCTTCAGGGGAGCTTATCAGAAGGGGATTTTGTCATCTCAGTCTTCTTTGTTTTGTTGGTACTGGGAAAAATACCATTCCAGTAGTGCCTGCCCTGGGTCACAGATTCGTGGGTCTGTGACTGGAGGCAACCAAGACATTGTTTTCACTGCACAATTCTTAACGCCTGTAATCCTGTGATGAGGGGCTTTACTTTCCTAGACCATCTTTGGAGTGAGCTTCTTGGAACATGGGGGTTGCATCTTCACCCACTCCAGGGTTGCCTCTTGTATTCATGGTAAAACTTTATTCTGATCCTGAACGTTGCCTCTGGGTCTTTCCACAAAGACTTATTGAATTAAGTTGCTATTAGAAAAATATACCATTGTAGGTCTTACTCATCAATGACCAGATGATGGATTTCTTGAACTATAAAAACTTTCACATTTGGAAAGTTTTTAGAAAACTCTCATCCTAAACAACTATCTTAACTGTTACCTATGGAAAGACCAAATTGAAAAAAGGACACAAAGAGGTATAATGGCTACCCATAGGGATTTCCTTAATAAGAGGAAAGCACAGAAATTGAACGTAGAACAAAAATTAAAAACTGCATCTTATTTAAGTCCTTCCTTCTCTTCTTATGCACATGTTTATGTCCAGCTTTCTGTCCCTGACCCTTCAGACCTTTGGGATCTCTGAGACCTGGGTCCAAGCCCCTCCTCTCAAAACTCTACTCCATCTCCTCAGCCAATTCTTTTAAATCCTAAAATTTCTCCAACTTCTCCAGAAAATCCCTTAAATATCCAGCTGCCCGTGTTCACTTCCCTTTATTTTCAAGATTTACAAAGAGCATTCTGGCCTACTCTCCATGCCCAGGATATGTAGTTACTCACATAAATACTGAAAGCCAGGAAGTGAACTAAGCCCAAGCACCTGAGAAGGGCTGTGGGGCTTTCCTTACTGTTCCTTATAGCTCCTATTTTCCAGGTGTCTGTAACCAGTCTCTGCCAGCTTCAGGCATTCCTATGTTATATACTTCGCAGATGTATCCTGGATCCCCACTGTAAAGAATTCGAATTATAGCCCCTGGACAGCAGCGATCTTTTGAATTTTATAACCCTTTTGCCTCTACTTTGTGAAGATCGCAAGAAATTTAGAGAGGAGCTAGAAAGATTAGTGACCATTAACCCCATTTACAGGGACCTATGTTGGTTACTAAAGGGTGTTTTTCCTGCCCACTATGATACCATAGTTATCAGACAAGCCAGACAGCCCCCTAGAGAAAACCCAACACAGGAAACAGATGGCCAGAATTTCTTCCAGGCCCTTCTACAAATGCCCAGGAAATGGCTCTGCTGGAGGCTCATATTCAAGGCTTGATACGAGCAATACTGGAGACTACCCCCTTAGAGAGCAAAGACCTTTCTTGAATACTTTATACAGACTTTTCAATAGCTTACTGCATTGAACCCAGAAGCCCCAGAAGTTAGAAATCTTTTATTTTCTACTTTAGTGGGGTATTTTCTCCCTAGTATAAAAAAAGCATGGTGGTCCTGCCAAACTCTGAGAGTTATAAGGGAGGCAGCTACTCATTCTTTGAAAATAGCTTACCGAGTACAAGAGGAGTGGTGCCTGGCTGGCTCATTGGTAGACCATGTGACTCTTGAAATTTGGGGTTGTAAGTTCGAGGCCCATGTTGGGTGCAGAGCTAACTTAAAAAAAATTTTTTTTAAAGAATACAAGAGAGGCACCAGGGTAGCTCAGTGGTTAAGCATTCGGCTCAGGTCATGATCGCAGAGTCCCGGAATTGAGCCCCACATCAGGTTCCCTGCTCTGCAAGAGGCCTGCTTCTCCCTCTCTCACTCCCCCTGCTTGTGTTCCCTCTCTAGCTGTGTTTCTCTCTGTCAAATCAATAAAGAAAATTTTTTAAAAAAATACAAGAGGAAATGAGTTAAAAGCAACAATTCTTGCTTTGCATCTTGACTCTTCAGAAAAGCAAAAGCATGACTCTGAGAATAACTCAAAATCTACTTAGAGTCCTCCCCATTTGCCTCCAGACAGTTGCAGATAACTGTAAAAAATCAAGTATTTTGGGGAGAAAAATTGTCCTGCACATAAAAGAAAGGAAAATTTAAGGAACAGAAACAATCTCCCTAGACTCTATCACCCCCGGAAGGTTTTTTTTCTCCTCTGGGACATTTCCCTCTCAAGTGACGGGGTCACCTGATTCTTACACCCCAGAGTCTGCCATTAAACCTAAAATAGAGGATTGGGAATTGGGAATTGGACTTCTTTTTTTAAAGATTTTATTTATTTATTTTGAGAGAGAATGAGAGAGCATAAGCAGGGGAGCTGCAGAGGGAGAGAGAGAAACAGACTTACCACTGAGCAGAGAATCTGATGCAGGACTTGATCCCAGAGCCCTGGGATCATGACCTGAGCCAAAGGCAGACATTTAAACAACTGAGCCACTCAGGCACCCCAATGGAATTGGATTTCTTAATTGATATTGGTATAACTTTCTCTATAATCTGCTCAGAGAATTTATCTCTGCCTGTCACCTCTGATTCTATTCAAGCTATAGGAGTCCCTAGGCAACCTGTTTCACTGCCTCTTTCCCAGGTCAACCCAATATCTTTAGGCACTCTTAACAGCCATCATGCTTTTTTTTTTAGAACAAAAAAAAAAAAGACTTTATTTGAGAGAGAGAGAGAGAGGCAGAGAGAGCAGGAATAATTGGGAGTGAAGCAGAGGAGAAGGGAGAAGCTGACTCCCTGTTGAGCAGGGATCCCAGTGCGGGGGCTTAATCTCAGGACTCTGAGATCATGACTTTAACTGATTGAGCCACCCAGGTGCCCCCATTCATGCTTTTCTGGTCTCCATCTCCTCACCAGCATACCTTTCAGGCGGAACTTTATTATGTAAACTTAATGCCACTATAAAATATAATAAGAAAGGCATTTTTATTTCCCTATCTTCAAACCAAACCCCAAA
The DNA here is from genome assembly GCA_004023965.1 of Spilogale gracilis. Taxonomy (NCBI): domain Eukaryota; kingdom Metazoa; phylum Chordata; class Mammalia; order Carnivora; family Mephitidae; genus Spilogale; species Spilogale gracilis. The sequence continues at coordinate 17,403 of PITA01026853.1, forward strand.
TTTCCTACTTTGTTTACTGGAAACTCATCTCTGAATTTCTAGTTCCTCTGAATAGATAGGTGTTTAAAAGATGTCCCAATTGGGATGCCTGACTGGCTCAGTCAATGGAGCATGCGACTCTGGATCTCGAGGTTGTGAGTTTGAGTGAGTAAATACTTATATATGTATGTACATATACACATATATATGGTCCAAATTAATCTCTGGGCTACACATGCAGGTGAAGTTTCACTGTTACTGAGTACAAAGCCTGTGTACCTTATTTGGAAAAGGAAAAACCATTTCTAGCAGTACTAGCCCAATACCCTCTTCCCAGAGACTCGAAGTGAGGAATTGGACCTATAATAGATCTTTTGCAGCAGGGTATACTTGTCTTTACTTCCTCACCCTGTAACACTCCACAATCTTGCTGGTGAAAAAAGAAGGTAAATTTGACCCAGGAACCAAGCATCAATTTATGCATAGACCTAAGAGCTGTCAAATCTCTTCTAATTCTTCACAACCCTGGAGTCCCTAGTCCAGCTACTATTCTTAACCTCATGTTCTGCCAGTGCAGCCTGATTTGTAGTAATTGGCCTCTGCTCAGCTCTCTTTTCAATCTCATTGCATACTGACTCACAATTTCTCTTTGCTTTTACTTTTAGAGGGAGACCGTTAATGTGGTTTCATACCTGACGGATGCTGTGAATCTCCCTCAGTGGTTTCCCAGGTCCTTAAAGGTGACTTGGATTCTGTAACCTTCACTTAAGGTTCCACTCTTGTTCAGTAAGTGGATGACGTTTTAATCTGTAATCAAACTAGGCAGGGAGCTGTTAGACTCCCTCATTCTTAAAGGCCCTCACTGAACAAGGCCATAGAGCCTCCAGATCTAGACTTCAATAGGTGCAAACAACTATTACCTACTAAAGACATGAGGTATCTCAGAGCTCTCAAAAGCTCACCCTAAGGTGCACCTGGCTGGTACAGTCAGAGGAGCATCTGACTCTTAATCTCCAGGTTGTGAGAGCAAGCCCCACATCAGACTTCACACTCATCAGGGAGTCTGCTTTAAGATTCTCTCTCCCCCTTTTCTTCTCCTCCCTCCCATGAGTTCTCTCTGTTTCTCTCAAATAAATAGATCTTAAAAAAAAAAAAAGAAGTAGGCAGCCTTTCCTATCCTCATAGATCAAGAAACTTCTCTTTCACCTATATCCCTCTACCCTTTAAGACTCTCTGCGTACATACATAACAAACAAAAAATGCCACTTCTCATTAATGACCACTTCTCATTTATTCATTATTTATCCAAAGGCTTACTGGAGAGTGCTTTATCTACCCTCTTTACCCTCTCTGAGTTTTCCCTATAGACTCTCTTTCAACCTGTGCCTTACTCTTATTAACCCTCGCTTTTCCAGCAGTTTGGGTGCAGACCAAACATACCCTTACCAAACCAGTGTACCAAAAAACCTGACCACATTAATCCATATGACTACTGATTATGTCTAACACATATGTAGTACAAAAAAACTTGTTCCTATCACTGTGAGTATGTGGTTGCAAAACTCCACTCTACCTCTTCTGTTGAGTTATTTAGACCCAGGAAAACCTCTATAGAAGTTCAAGGACTCTTGTGCCTGGGTGGCTTAGTCGGTTAAGTGTGATCCCTGGGTTGGCTCTGCTTGGGATTCTTTCCCCCACTCCCTGCCCCTCTGCTCCTCCCTCTGTTCTCCTTGCTCCCTCTCTCTCTCTCTCTCTCAAATAAATAAATAAAATCTTAAAAAAACAAATTCAAGGACTGTCCCTTGCCCAGATAAACACAATAGTCAAAAAAAGTTTCCCTTTGTATCAAAAAAAGATGCCACTGGACTTTTCCTGAATGATATACCAGGACCGTATTACAATTAAACCCTCTGGTTTGATTCCACAAACAGTATCTTCAAAGCTGTCAAGGAGATTAAAAGTGACTCTGGCACTGCCTTCTACAGCACAGATGTTTGGCAAATCACCAAATGTTTTGGATGTTTACAGGCCATTCTTGTACAACTTGCGGTATCTTAACTGCTCCCCTGACTAGACTGGTCAATATTCCAACTATATAGGTGGATCAAAAATCTGAACTCTTGGTCAGGTGACAAAACCAAGTTTTCTAGCTGCCAAAGCCAAACTTCAGGCCTCCTATAGCAAGTATTTTGCAACCTGTTCTGTTCTTACAAACTGGTAGGAATACATGCAAAGTAAAGATGTGTGTGTGCTAATAGTACTAGTAGCAAAGGTCATGGGACGTCCCAGATCTAGAAAATTACAGATTCTGCTCTAACTTTGTCTATGAACCACACTGGCCTTTTTATCTTATGTGGCAACAAAATTTATACAGGCTTCCCACTTAGGACAGGACCATGTGGATTCATACCTGGCTCCTTTGTCACCAGGTACTCTGTCTTAAATGCCAGGCAAATTGCAAACTTGGGTTCCTTATTTCATAAGGCCATGCCACATAAACATACTAGGCAAGAAGCTATAGGGAACCCACTTGTGTATTGGCACTCCCAAGTTCTTTTCAGCATTGAGGACCTTATTCCCAAGTCTTGTCATTTATGACATGAAAAAACGATGAGCTTAAATCTCTCCATGGTAAGAGAACAAGAATTCAATACCACTAGTTAAACTTTGACAATACTCCAATCAGAAGTTAATAGCTTAACCTTTGTGGTACTCCAAAATTGATGTGCTCTGGACACACTGACCCCTAACAAGGAGGAGCTTATGTAGTCATTGGTGAAAAATGCTGCTTCTGTGTAAATGAGACAGGACAAATAGTGTCTAACTTATGTCTATTAAAAGACAATGCTTTTTTTTTTTAAAGATCTTGTTTATTTATTTGACAGAAACACAGCTAGAGAGGGAACACAAGCAGGAGGAGTGAGAGAGGGAGAAGCAGGCTTCCCACCAGGCAGGGACCCAATGCAGGGCCCAGTGGATCATGACCTGAGCTGAAGGCAAATGCTTAATGACTGAGCCACCCAGGCGCCCTGAGAATAGTAATACTTTCATTCAGCCTGATTCCTTCCTTTCCATGCCAGTAGTGCTCTTCCAAATGTGAATATTCCTAAAACCCACTGGACTTTCTGTAGGAAGTGTCACAAGCACCAAACCCAGAAAGTAACGTGATACAAGAAGAGCAAGAATTCTCTGTATGTCCAGGGAAAGCAGCAGCATGACAAGAAGGAGAGTGGCTATGGTGGGCAGACTAAGCCAATTTTCTAGAAAAAAAGGCTAAAACTTCAAAGAAGGGTGTGCTGGGTCTTGAATAAGTTGAACTCAAATACAGATCTAAGAGAATGCTGCCTCATAAGAGAGGCAAACATTTTGAACTGGCAGGAGATAGGAAGAGGAAGGGGCCTTGTGGTACAGTTATAAGCTTCATATATTGTTTAATTATGAAAACACATCCTGGTGGTTTTTTTTTTTTTTACAAGATTTTATTTATTAGTGTGCAGATGTGCATGCAGAGGGCTGGGGGAGGAGCAGAGCAGGAGGGAGAGGGACAAGCAGACTGCACTGTGTCAGATCATGACCTGAGCCGAAACCAACAGTCAGATGTTTGACTGAGCCACCCAAGCATCCCTGAAACTCCTTGAGTTTATCTTCAAGAAAAGGGAGAGAAGGAGGTGCCTGCCTGGCTGGGTTGGTAGAGCAGGGGACTCTAGATCTCAGAGTCATGAGTTCAATCCCCATGTTGGGGGTAGAGATTACTTAAAATGGTTTAAGTGGCAAAGGTTTTTGTATTCCCAGGATTGAGACGGGTTTAGTGGGTTGTGGAGAAATGTCCTTCAAATAAATGAAGCACCGCCATTTTATTAGACTGATGTATTCCCAGGATTGAGACGGGTTTAGTGGGTTGTGGAGAAATGTCCTTCAGTTTGCTCTTTTCTGTTTGTTCATCTTTATTCTATGTTTTTTCCTCCCTTTGAAGATGTCTCTTTTTTTTTTTTTTTTAAGATTTTATTTATTTATTTGACAGAGAGAACTTTGCCTCTCTCTCTCTCTCTCTCTAATTTTTTTTTAAGATTTTTATTTATTTGAGAGAAAGAAACACAGCCAGAGAGGGAACACAAGCAGGAGGAGTGAGAGAGGGAGAATGTGGGAGCCCCATGTGGGACTCGATCTCAGGTCTCCAGAATCATGACCTGAGCTGAAGGCAGTTGCTTAACCAACTGAGCCACCCAGGCGCCCCTATAATTTTTTTTTAAGAAAGGAAGAGAAGACTAACACTTTCCATCAAATAAATGAAGCACCGCCATTTTATTAGACTGATGTATTCCCAGGATTGAGACGGGTTTAGTGGGTTGTGGAGAAATGTCCTTCAGTTTGCTCTTTTCTGTTTGTTCATCTTTATTCTATGTTTTTTCCTCCCTTTGAAGATGTCTCTTTTTTTTTTTTTTTTAAGATTTTATTTATTTATTTGACAGAGAGAAATACAGCGAGAGAGGGAACACAAGCTGGGGGAGTGAGAGAGATAGAAGCAGGCCTCCCGCGGAGCAGGGAGCCCGATGTGGGGCTTGAT